>KN767583.1:0-18956 GCA_000816745.1 Ancylostoma duodenale | reverse complement strand
ACTCCATTTTCTACGGTCAAGGCGTTTTCCCATTATTTTATTTCTATTATAACACTGCCGAAGAATTTTTTCAATCAACTCAATAGTCACGATCGTTAGTGGAGTCTATCGAGCCCGTTTATGGCAGATTCCTGGTCTTCTCCTCTCAGATTAGTAGGTGCAGGAGGTCGAAGAACTCAGTAAGTCCCAATTTACCATTGGGAGTGGCTAAGCGTAGTTTTCTTCAGTAACGAAGCTTCAACTGGCAGGAGACAACAATAATAAAATAGGGCAAATTTAGGAGAATAGAGCCGGTTGGGTACAATGCTTTTCTATTAGACCTCGTTACTAAAAAGAACGCCAGATTTGGGGTGTGTAACGGGGGCGCGATTCTTCCTTTTCTCCCTCTTTCTTTGAGGACTCTACAAGTTTCAGAACGACCCATTCAGGTGGTACCCGTGCCATACCTAGCGGAAACTCAGCTCGCAACATTTCCTTCAATTTATAAGGCACGGTTGTAGGAGACGTGATTGCTCCTAAAAGCTCATTTCTCTGCAATGGAGGAGAGTGGTGGAGACTCATATGTAGCAGTTTGAAATCTGAGATAAGACAAAAGTTGTCTTCAAAAATCTGGAGCACACTTGCAGCAACAGTCACATGATTGGCATTGTATGTAAATCTCTGAATGAATAGCTTAGGAACTGTTTTCGGATATCTGATTGGCCACTTTCCTGTTTCGGCCGATTTGTTCTTGACTGGAAAGAATTTTCAGAAATTCGGACAAAGCTTTCTCGCCTATGAATCAAAAAGCTAACCACTTTCCGAAGTGTTATTTCAGTTAGTCAAACTCGTGGGATGCGACTTCTCACAGAATAGTGAGAAGCTAAGGGGAATGAAATGACATTATGACAACGCATTTATTATCCACTGAGCACATTTAAACTAACACATGTATGTCAATCCTGAGACACAGAAAAAAAAGAAAAAACGACAATGCCTATTGACCCGGTCGTGAACAGAAGACACAACTAGGCATATTGATGAGCCTGGTGTTAGGTCGTCTTCAGTCGCAACCTTCTGAGCTCATTCCTCGTAATTCCTGCTGTTCGCCTCCAAGGAATAGCCTTTCCAGCGCTATTCCTGAAGAATACAATAGAGTTCAGCGCAGATGAGTTTTGGGCAGTGGTTTTGTTTGTAGCCACAGCGCTTCGCAAAGTTCCTCTCGCTGCAACTTTCAATTCATTGTGTTCGATCTGTGGCAAACTCTTGAAAGCAGTGCCAGGATTGGTGGAATGAGAGTCGCTCTTTCTTTGATTTGATGGTTGGAAAAGCTGCAATGGAATGAAACGCGTTTGCCTGGGATCAGCGACTCCTCTCAAAGTCCCTTCTGTTGTTTTCATAGCGAATGATTGTACTCCAAGCTTTGTGAACAAGTCGAAAACCATATCATTCAAAACCTGTTCCCTCCCGGATCTGCTCTGCACACTTTCGTTAGCTCCCCTTAGTTGAGATGTTGACCCAAGCTCTTCCCTGTGAGGTGCACTTTGACTTGGGGAGGATGCAGGTCTGTTTTGCTTGCTGCGGTAACGCTGTGAGAGTGGTGGTTGACTTTGTAAACTGCCAGAGAAACGAGGGTCCGAATGTCGTTGCTGCTCTGGATCAGCCTGTGACGCGTTGTGGGCAGGATGCCACTTCGAAATACTATGAGTTGGCCTTGCTTCAGTTCTGTATTTTATAACGGGCTGGCGTTGAGAAGTTCTTGATGCTGTGCCCTTTGGCAGCCTTTGTTTGCTGCGTAGCGCATCCGTTTTTCGTTCTTGTTTTGGCTTCGCTCTAGACTTAGGTGGTGCTTGCTGAGGAACAATTCGATTTTTTCGAGTTGGATCGCTTCTAATAGGAGAAGTGAGTTTCTTGATAGATAACGTCTTCTTTTGTGTTGCAGGCCGAGAAATGGTCTCACTCAAATCAGCAGTCATGTGCTTCCTAACGATAACGTCAGCTGTGCCCGGCAAAGGCTTTGAAGTTTTTCGTTGTTGTAGGCCGAGATTCTGTCGTAATTTCCTCCTACGATTGAGTCCGTTTCCGGAGATTCTTGTTAAAGTGTTAGACCTGTTTTTAGCGTCACTACGAGTTCTCCATGAACTGTTATGTGAACGTGATCGTTCCTGAAGGACCCTTGTGTTGCTTCCATTTAGTTTCTGCCCAGGATGTCTCACCTGGCTTGCTGGAGGACGAGTTTGTTCCAGTGGCGTTGGTAATTTCTGAACAGATTCAAGAGGAGCGCGGTGTCTCTTCAATTTGTCTAGTCCATATTTAGTCATTCTTTGAACAGGAAGCCTCTTCAAAATCGTCGGCTGTGATTCGCTTGATGAATGCTTGGATGCCTCTACACTCTTGACGGTTGTTCTGGATTTTGAATCTGTGGACTCTCCAATGCTTTTGGTTTCGTTGTTCCAGTACGACAAACTCTGTTCGACTCCTCTATGCACACCATCGCCAAGAGAAGTTGCCGTTTCCAATGGAACTATATGATTCGCAGGGACCTTTGGTGGAAGCCTACGTTGTGGTAGGATTCGGTACGTTGAGCCAGTCTGGAAGAAAATGTCATACAAGTTTCTCGGCATTCTGGGATAAAGAAAGAAAGTCAAGCATATACAAGACTTACAGGAATCGAGGCAGCCAATGAATTCGCAAGTAGCTGCGACACATCAGCTTCCTGAATCTTGTCTGCGTCCACAGGAGACTCTTTAACCACTGTTGCGACATCGCGTAGGAATTTCATCAGGACCTAGAAAACTAAATACTGTTAAAGAGACCCTATGAAGGCAGTTACTACTTGGCTGAACTGTTAAATTTCATTGCTTTCTGGAAGGTCTTAGCAAGCCTAAACTATTACCATTAGACTGTCACAGAATAGCTATGTTGCTTAGTGCTGCTGATTTTTGACATAGAACAGACTCTCGTACAATCGGTTGTCGCAGAACGGGGAGACGGAGAAGGACATAGAATCTCTTCGCAAACGATGGCCTTTCATGCAGAATGGTTAACCCGGCGTGTCCGCGAACCATCAACCTCTTGCAAAGTATGAAAGCGGGGATTTCAATAACCATCACCCGTATATATGGGGGTGACGATGTGCAGGTTGCTTCAATCCTTCTCACCTCCCTCTCGCCTACTCACTCTCGATACAACCAGTAAGCGAGTGGTATTCCACTCATCAGCATGGGAACTCGTGATGTGAGATTCGTATTGCGAAATATTCCTTAACCGTAAGACCGTTAAGAACTATCAGGCAACGGCAGCACTTGAGTGTTACGAGACAAGCGCCTAATAAACTACAGGGTGGTCCACATGAAATGTGAAGGGCAATAGAAAATCCATTCTCTTGAAAGACGCGGTGCTTCCTTGAACCAAAGGAAACAGTAAGGACATCGACTAGATCTTCCAACAAGATTGGGCACCAGCCCACTGCGCGAGGAAAACAATAGCGTGTTGTGGGACCAATCTTCCGGATTTGTGAACGAAGGAGGTTTGGCTGTCAAACTCGCCCGATCTCAATCCTTTTGGTTTTGATGTCTAGTTGATCTTGGAGCAAAAGGCCTGCTCTTTCAAAAGCAAGTCACGAGATCTCCTGGAAAGAGCCCTGTGAAGGCAAGGGACGAAAGAAATGACTGCGCGCATTTTCAAGAATTCCTGGAAGAGATTGGACGCTTGTATTGAAGCTAAAGGCGGTCATCCTGAATGTGATGTGTGAAATGTTATGTGAAATTTCTGTATCTATTGAACGAGAGTTAATATCCCTTATTTGAATGGATCGGTGCGAAGTTGTGGGTAGTTCTTTGCGTCACATTTCATGTGGACCACCCTGTATTGTATGTGTTGATGTTCAAGGCAGAAGTATTGCGAAATATGTACGTTGGTTTTGTGGTTTCAGAAGAAATGCGGGCATCCGTAATATCTGTAGACGATAAGATGAACGGGCCACCTAGTCGCAACATGGTTCATGAATGGGAACCCTGCGCAATCTCGGCGAGTAGCAGCAGCGAAGCAAGCACAGGCGCCTCATCTACGTCGCACCTGCGTCAGGTGTGCGTATCGGTCTATATTTCACTACAAAGTCGCACGCGCAACGCACGTACACGTCTAACATGTAGAAGGGGGGGGGGGGGCTTGCAACGTTTTCTCACAAGGGAAATGCAAGATATGTTCTTAATCGATGACGAGACCTGTTAGGTGTTAACAAAAGTCCTTGCGCTTTTTTTTTCGGATGCAGTTTTCTTCACATACTTGTTATCTTTCAAGTACGATTCATATATAGTTCGAAAGCGTAATCCTCCTCTGCAAGATCCATGCAAATAAGTTTTCTTAATCGAAAGCTTTCTTGAGTTTCAAGCCTGCGAAGTAGAGTGAGTCAATGAAAAAACGCGCAACCGACAGCTACCTATCCTGCCATTCAGTTAAAGCACGAAAGGTCATCAAAACTGAACAAATTACCTCTATTGAGTATGAAAGAGTTTTGTTTGAAACGACTGGCCAGCTGTTTTTAAGCCCAAAGAAAACATGATTATTCTCAATGATACCGACCACTTCGACCAAACAGATTTCTTCCACGAACACTTAGAAATCGCTCCAGAGGAATTGTACGGTCTCTATGAATATCATACTTCTCAAATCTACCAAATAATTGAGGTAATCTTGTTGATAGGATCCAACGGGAAGGGTCCAGTCATCTTGCCCCGCAATAAAGTAGAACTCCATCCCTGCCCACACCGTCGAACTCCTCCTTCAAGAGTTCGGCTGGTGATGTCCTTTCGCGTGTATATTCTACAGAGCTCATACATTCCAACAGTATTGGGTTCTTTTTGATCCCTGTTGAATACAAGGAGGAAATGGTGTTTTTTCCATAAATCGGTGTCTCTCTTCTTAAGCCTAAAAATTAACTACTTCAATATTTCTGTGTATTTGTTTACCGATGAGATTGTAGAGGAATGAAAGTGCTTTCAAAAGATACAAATCACGTTGCGGAAAAATGAGAACGGAGCAGGGAAAATCGCAGCTGAAAAAAAGCTCAAGGACTTATGTTAACACCTAATATATGAGTAGAAAGCGTGTCTAGCATTATGTTGCGGCCTATGGATACTTGTAATCTACTAAATTGTCTACAGAAACTCAGAATCCTACGTAGGCCGTTTCCAGCCATGCTGACCAGGGTAGGATACTAGATACTAGGTGGCTTGTTGCATGCCTTGTGCAGCTTATGCCAGCCCTGTATAGGCCTAATGTTGCAGAGCGATGAGTCCTCTGAGCCTTACCTCATTCAAAGTCTTCATGAAAGCAGGATCCACTGGCTTTCCTGATGGATGTTCTTTAGACTTCGACACTCCAGCTAAAGTAAGTAATTTGTAGTTGCTAAAAAATTCGGAAATGAGGAGAGATATTCAAGCAACCTTTTGAGTTTCCAATGGCGCGCGTTCCTCTATTTTGCACATTGTTAGAGGGTGCAGCCGGGCCAGACGGCCGACCGCTGGAAGATTCCTGAAACTTTTCTTTGATGGTTCAAAGACTCCTTGCTATTGTATTTGAAATCTTATACATAGGTTTCGTCTAGAACATGTATATTTCGTCACTGGATTTATTTTATCACTACTTCGAAGGGTTTTTTTTTCGATAATTCCAGCGGCTATGACTATTGATAAATAATCCAACAGATTTATTAATAGTCATCGCTGCAAAAGGAGGAATTCTCTTCACCTGTTCGATATTTCTGCGTCATTCTCACGTGTTTCAAGATGTCATGTTAAACCGACGTAATGGGTCATACCAAGTAGAAAATAAGCAAACATTTCTAAGAACGGAATAGGATACTCACCGTACTGGCAGAGAGCACTGCTGAACACACTAGAACTAAGCATACTGTCTGGTGAACACGCATGAGGCACCCGACGTTGTGCTGCACCCTGTAACAGTGTAGTTCTTGTTTTCCCTCCTCATACGTCGCGCGAAGGTCGACAAGTTATAATATACATGCTCAAGCCGTTGACAAGAGAAGACTGCATTTGATGCATAAGTAAAATTTCCTATGAGTTTTAGTGGAGGCCTTGATAAGTACAGAAAAAACTATGCATTCCTATCAAAATTGTGAGAGAAAAAAAGGTACAGCATGTCGAAAAGTAAATTAGGCGGTGATGCGTGCGTTAACACTTGCACATGCGCACAAATGGTGTGTTGTAGAACAATGTCATTGGTTTTAATCCAAAGAGAAGCTGCCAGACACGCCCACGGCTGCTGTGGATAGTCTACAAAAAACTGATTGTGCGAGGACAATGCAGGTGGCACCCGTTAGCATGCCTCCTTCTGACTGTTCTCCTGAGTTCACCATAACTAGTTTTCGGCCTATTCACCGCTCATTGCATTTCTTCCTTGTCATTCTCCACCTTTTTACTTTTGCCCTTCTCCTTTGACGAACCATTATCCTTGATAGATTGTTATGTGTGCAAGGATGTTCTGGGCAAGTGCGAAACTAGTATGGCTTTGGAAATGTTACCGACATGGAAGCGAGCTGCAAACGATGTTTGTATAGGGAACCGGAATTTTCCCATACTTTGTTGGCTTGTGGCCAATCGGACAAGGGCTTGGCCTACGACTATATAGTCTGAACCGACAAGGACTGGCATGCACCACTGATAGCATATGTAATCTCATAACCATGAGTATGATCTGCAGTTAGCGGATGGATAACACCAAACTTGTCTTATCCCGAACGAGGTTATCTGTTGATGCAATAGTCAAAAAAGGATGAATTTTTAAGAACAGTGCCTATTGAATTAGCTATCAAAATGTGAGCTATTGATGTGGCATTGATTTTTACGCGTTTGCAGTTCGGATTAAGTTCACCACCAGCTCAACGTCATGCATACTTTGCGCATCGCTCCACCCTGTCACATATGGGTGAACATTCTGATAGTGTCAGGTGATCATGGTTAAGAATATGACTATCACGGTTAAGAATTCAACCAAAATGGTAAGCTCCAAGATTTTCAAATTGCCAATTCCGAGCAGAGAGGGAACATTGGACAATTGACATGCCCATCGCTGTACCACCCATTGGGAGTTCGATCAATTTCGAAGAGCCTCTGTGTCTGCGTTAGCGAATAGTAACCCCATTCACCTCTGGTATCCTAGAGAAAAGACACTTCCCCTTTCGATGATAGAAAGCATAAGCCAGCATCTTGGGATTTACGGACCCAGCTACTGTTCACGTAGAATCCTTCTCCACTTCAGTCTTCAAGAATCAAACTTGAATATTTGCTGCTACAACCGACACCTACACTGACGGAAGCTCCAACTACGCTCAAAGCCTTGGGGGCAACCATCACGACCAACCTACGTACTCGTACGGCCACGCGCTGGACAATGCACTAGCCACTAACGGCTGGGTATAGATCTCGCGGAACCGTCATCCATTTTCAAAGCTACTTGATTCGGCAGGTGAGTTGTCACACACTCCTTAACTGGTACCGACTTCGACGACCACTGTTCTGTTGTCTGCGTACATTAATCAGCGCCTCTATGTAGTCCATGAGCGTAAAGTTAGGCACCTTAACGTTCGATTCAGCCTTCAATGTCAAGCTGACGAGCTCCATGGCAGTTTTTGCGACGCATGACAACTCGGACGTACCAGCAGCCTCGGTTTGAGATTGTGAACTAATGTAGTACTTGTATTGTACGCGAGGAAGGCTGGGTCTCCGACAGCACTTCCGTGACGGACTTATCGGGAAGGACGTCTGAGGAACGAGAGCAGTCAAAAGCTAAGAGACGGAAGACTGTAGTGGGTGCTGTTTTTTGTGAGAGCTCCCCTCAAATGCAGAAAGTTCCAAAATTTGTTCAATATGTCTGGCTAACTCATCTTATTTTGATCTAATTTATAATATTTGATTTTCTATGCATTTGAATTTCACTCATTTCAACAGATACTAAGGAAATGTTCTGCATAAGATTGAAAGATGCTAATTTCACAATTAAGAGATGAGTGCTCGTGCAAAATACGGTTTCTGAAGTCAATGGTTCCATAGCAGAAATGGTAAAATCCATGCAAAACCCATGCATATCCATGCAGAGCCTGATGCAAACCCGGTGCAAATTCAAGGATTCTCTCAATTCTATGCAGAACCCATGCACACCATTGCAAAATGCGGTTTCTACATAGGTTACCTGATTTGGTACAACGAGGTTTTCTTCCAAATGGATACGGAGCATTTGAGCGCTTGAAGTTGAAGGAGAGCAGATGAGATTCAGAAAACCTTCATTGGAAATTGAAGGCAGTCTGGCTTGCAAAATGGATTTAACGCGTTTTTAGGTCATTTTCGTGCTATTCATGGCACGCCACGCCGCCCATCAAGTCATGCTCTGCATACGCTCTTTTATTATATCCCATGGTACGGTTGCTTGAAAAAATTGAGGACCATGTACACATTGCGATACTGTCCTTGACTATAAACCTCACGACAAATAGCTACACACTAAGGTGCGTGAACCTAGGTGTATAAAAGAGTAATATGCGTGAAAGTGCGACACGACGATCTAAACGTCGTGCTTGAGTCGCTTCGAACCAGTCCGAAAGGAAAAACGCAGGAAGCGGAAACACCGTTGACATTGCAGCAGTTGTCCTTCATCGTTTTAAAGAAAAAATGTTGCACTCTAAGGAAAAACATCCGAATAGGGCCCGCTTCCGCCCAGGTGAAGGTCAAGTTTCCAGTTGCAAGCTGGCGCTGCTGTCGCTTTCACGATGGGGAGTGTAGATCTTTGCTATAGCTGTGCACAGCCTTGTTGTATTCAAGTTTTTGAGCTTCATGTTCTAGAGTTTTCATGCAATGATGGAGAAGAATGATGCACAACACTAAGAAGGCATGATTAACCAGAAGGGCAGTTAAATCCCTATATTTGTCCCACCAGCAGAAATATTTTCGGAGAGTACCGGGAAGTTTGACCGCAAAAGAGGAAAATAATGCCGTAAACGAATTGAAGGCCGAACCTGTTATTCGCTCAACCTCTTATTTCCTCCAAACTAATGTCGAACTCGTCGTTGATGGCCAGTTGGGAACAGAAATGTGCAATTTTTCGCAATTGATTCTTCCAAAACCCGTTTACTGTGCAAGCAAAAGTTCACGGAATTTTAAAATCTACTGTGTATTAAAACATTTCACGAAGAAAAAAATCCTTCTCCCAAAAATGAAAATTCAAGCTTCATCTCAGCTTCATTTTAGCTCGCTAGTCACACAGCGCTACTGTGCAAGAATCGAACCGGTCCCACTTACAAAAGGAGTCAGAGCAACCTCAATTCTACGGGAAAAATGTGGTCCTCATTAGAAGATCTGCTTCAGCTTTGACTTCAAATGCTATTAATGTTCTTATCATACAACAGGTGAACCTCACAAATATCGTAATTGCAATATATAGCCCGGCACCTGGATCGCCACAAGATTTAGCAAGGGAAGCGGAGCAAGCTAGCCCTGCAGAAAACATTCTGGGCTGGCTGGGGGGAGGGATGGATGCAGCATTGAAATTACCTAGGATAAAAGTGCTAGCACATCCCAAAGGCAACCATCGTTAACACGGGCGTCAACAACGCTACCCTGAGCAATCTCAATGATACAACCGGGCTCTCTTTTGAAGTTTCGCCTAGCAAGGTGTTGCACTACACAGGATACAGCATTTTTTCGCCTTCGTCACCCTAGAAGAAGAATACAAAAGCACAAAAGAATTCAACGATAGGATCCTAACCCTTGAACCTGAACTGAAAGGCAAGTTTGTTGCCCACTCGGTTACTCCGCTGCTTTTCAGTAGGAAAGAATGAACTCCGATGGCTGCCTGGAAAACTTCCCAGGGTCCGAAGGCAAAAATGGTATACATACTGTAGCCGCTTGGTAAAGCTTCAAAAAAGGCTGAAGATTAGCTTCTTGCCTTTTCTCAACTGTCGAAATGACAGGATAACGAACAAAGAAGAGAGAAGTACTCTAGAACGAGCCATTCCTCAAGAGTTCCTCCTTAATAACAGGCTGAAAATGCTGTTTCATACTCTTATTGACCTCATTATTCGACAAAGCGAGGAGCCAGCGCATGTATTACACAGTTATTGTAGTAAAATTGTAGAGGAGACTGATTTTGCAAGGATTTCATGAATTCCATACGGTTCTAGGTCAAGTAAGCGCATACCAGGCAGTAAAGAGTCTTAGCTCTCTCACGATTCTTGGAACTGTAAACCGTCGAGGGAACCAAGCAAGAAAAAACAGCTAGGCGGTGACAGGTGTAGCAGAAGATGATGACGACTGCTGCGCCCGAAGAGATACAGATCGCATAATAATCTAAATGAGGTTGCCTCGTAAGTAAAGTGGGTTATCGCCAGGCAATCGTGCTAAAATCTGGAGATCGCGATGCTATAACTAAGCAAAACAACGGAACGGCTGCGGTGTTGAAAGTCACGGGAGATGAATTATTGCCATTTAACCTTTCTATACAATTGCAAAAACCCAATGAGGCCGTTGCGATATAAAAAAAACGCGAACACTGGGCTTTAACCAGGTAACTATAGGTAAAAGAAGCATGTGGAAGGCGTATGCAGAGGACTAATCAAGCTAATATTCTAAATCAAGAAAATATGGACGCTGAGTAAGTATTCTAAGATTCATTAGCAGGTGTCCGGAGGGATCATTCACCACCCATGCTACTCAGAGAACCGGAGTGGAAGAATTTCCAGGTCAAAGAAGGTAGTAAAAAAACTCGAGAAACTCGTCCCAACAGGCGGAAGAACAAGAAACTGGTTAAGGAACTAAGGATTGCCCGAGGTCGCGTAGAACACGAATTTTTTCTCAAAAATCGCTGGCTCTAGACTAGTGAGAGATCTTTAAGCAACTATTCCATGAACATTTACGAATTCTACAGCGAAGAGCACGAAGCCCTGCAGCGAAACTCATTTATGGATATATGAGTTTTAGAAGACTCCAGCAGGTCTTAACTATTGCGCCGCGCAGCGTCTGTCTTGACCTTCTGACTGTCTGCGCATCCGTATTTTTCACTGACATATGACTGTTACTGACACTGTAGTGACCGGCGGTGTGAACCCCTGAAAAAGCGAAATTCGATGTAGATAGTGTCAAATCGGCAAGATTAGATACATGGAATGATAAGCTGCTGAGTTTTTTAAGGGTCATCATGCATTTACATAACAGTAAGGACAAGTTTGGCGAAGGAAGTCCATATGAAGAAGTAGGCAGAGATGATATAGATTCCATATAGATTCCACGCTAAAAAGTAGGATTGAGCAGGAAAGTGTACAGAAGTGTCCTCGTAACCTGTAAGCTGTTCTTATGGCGGATTATGACCAATCTTCGAGACAAATATTCTTGAAAAGGGCACCTAGATGTCCAGTAGTATAAAAAAAATACCATTACTGAAACACTGAACAGAGATCCACGGATAGGTTTTGGAATTTAACGCATCTGAAATTGATATAAAATTTGCTTTCTAATTAGCAGTCAACGCTTCAAATACTAAATGTAAATTCATTACAAAATGCATGATATTCTTGCAAAGCTATCTCGAGTTTCTGCTAAAGAAGAGCATGCTGCTGTTCTCACAGAACCTACATACGACAACAATGGTGAACATGCAGTAAATTTCTTACAATTCCAAAGAGGGTCAAATGTGCAGCGCGACAAATTGAAATGTTCGAGGCGATTCTTCTTATGCAGACCTGAAATGTGCAGCGACTTCCTCATTTCGCTCCAAGGACGAGAGATTTTCAGATCGCTGCTGAACTATACAGAATGGATGGCCGATGTGGCGAAATAAAATAGTTAAATGCACGGCGCTGCTGTAACGCGACGTCCTGGATGCTATTAGATCTGATGAGACCTGACTAAGGTTTAAATGTGAGAGCGAAGTCGATGACGAGCGTTGTAAAACCTGTGGTCAAATCAAATCGGGGTTTTTCTGACCGTTTGAAAGGTGTGAATTGACCAGCGAAAACACCTGAAGCAGTTCAATTGAATGAGTTCGCTCCGGACATCAGGAAGAAAGTTCGTAAGCCAAGCTAATTAGACAAATTGGTCGGAAGTGCGCAAGTTTTCGCTTCAATTTTGAAAGTTCTTTCCCGCTCCACGTCAACCGGTTAGAAATTCTGGGTGTGAAACATCAACATACTGTTATTGGGTTGCCGCACAGGTTTCCCGCCGGTGACTTTTATTTTGCAAAAGTTTCAGGGAATGCTCTGGGACCTTCTGAGGTTGTCGGGAAATGGTTGAGACGCTCTGGATTTTTTTCGGTCTTCAAATTTTTCTCTTCTGTTAGAATCCTTAAGGACATGCCGTAATGATCATGTACACCTATCACCTGGGGCCACCTATCAGGGACAGTTCCAACCCTCCAGTATTCATCAGTGTTCAGTATTCATGTTACTACAGGTCGAAGAAGTCGTCAGCCAATGATCGAAAATCTTCAAAGTTGGCGAAGTGCAGCTCGGCCAGGAAGTCCTCCAACTACCAAACAAGACTTTGGATGGAAAGCGCAAAGTTGGACACGGATGGCGTGGCATATCCGTGTTTGCTCTCTTTACTATCAATAAGTCAACAAAGCCATTTGAGGGTGCATTTTGTCGAGTAAATTGTGCACTCCGACAAGTTGGTGTCTCATTTTTCCATTGCTGACGGCCGTCGCCCTAAATTTTCTAAAGGAAATGTTGCAGGTTTCTATTACATTGCTTACCAGTAGCTCCGGTGGATCATACCCTGCTCTTCAGCTCAGAAGATCGCCGATTAGGAAAATGGCTTAGGGGAGAAGTATCGCCCGAAAAGAAAGGTCGGAACAGACGGCTCACGGTTGCATGGCTGACGAGCACCGAGACAAATGTCATGATAGTGTTGTCTCCCCTCCTGCTCCTACTGGTGTTTTTGCGTGATTCGTAGGACTTGCGAGATTTTCGTACAACTCTTTTCAGAGGGAACATTTTTCAAAATATTAGTATGGTAATTACGTTCTTGGGCTTGACGATATGCAATAATTAGAAATTATCTAGAAAATTTCTTCTATTTCATATTTTTTATTCAAGTATTTCAAAAAGTCCGTGAATTGCTTTGACCCCGCTCAGTAAATAGGATCAGTCGCGGTAAACTTCAATTTTTTTGCTTTCCATGATGATGATGATTTACATTTTGGAATAGATAAATCGCAGTAATTTGTAGAGTAAATTGCGCACGTTCACCGAAAACCCGAAAATCTGGAAGATGTGAGATTGAGAAAATGTCACGATAGGAATATGATAACGTGGAAACACCATAGCACGATAGAGCATGTTGTTACGGTTATAACCAGCGGGAAAAAATCGGCTCCGAGCGGAACGAATACTGCAGTTAAGCAATTGAATCCCAAAAACATTCCATTTTCGCCCATTATAAACCCACCAGAATGAGCGCCGTTTCAACCTTCGGCAAAAAAAGAAAAAATCAGAAATTATCTTAGAAAATTTGGCAACGAATAATACAAGAGCGAAATGAAAAACAACGACAGATTCCTTATATAAAAACGAAAATGACAATCTGAGACAAATCCCAATTGTACTGTATGGAATTGGGACGGGTAATCGTTTGAGGCACTGAGTGCTCTGCTGCTACGAAGGATACAGAGCAGGCCTTGCACGACGTGGGTATGCTTGTCAATGTCAGGTTGAAGGACAAGGTCTCAAATGAGGTCGTTCGCTCTACCTTTGGTGTCGCACCCATTAGCGACTGAGTACTCTGTAGCTAAAACTACACTCAACCTAGAAACTGAACACGCTAAAACGCTAAACCACATAAAAGACAAGGACAGAGTGACTTGACCGTATGGTTTGAGGCATGTGAAGTGCAGCTAACCACCAGACGATCAAGCGCAGCCCAGCAAATCACTTCACCACGTGGGATAAACGCTAGGAGGAGCAGAAAGTAACTATAAGTTGCGACAACTATTCTTTGCCCCACTGAGTTCAATCTCAGTGGATTTGAGATGCTGATAGAAAAAAGTAGAAGAGCACTGACTATCACGGCAGATGATACGAGCAATACCTGGTATCGTTTAGCTTTTGATGGTGGAAAATTTTTTTGTGCTGAAAATTTCCGAACTACGGGAACTTATGTTACAACTTAACACTGATTGAGTAATTCTGGGCAGTGCCTGACCTTCCTTCGCCTCTTAGTAACGTACGCTTTCCAGTGTCTTTTTTCTTTACATTAACGTCTCTATGGCTTTTTTCACAGTAACGTCTCTTTGGCTACCTTTCCGCAAGGAAAAGGCCATAATATCTCAGATCATGCGAGAGCATGAAATCGAGTGGTTTGAGAATGACGATTTTCTCTCTTCAGGAACCATCTAACACATCTGTGCATCCTCGTCCTCTGTGCGGAAGTTCACAGATCCCTGAGATGGAACATTCAAGCAGAATTACTTCCTCGTTTTTTCATGTCCAGAGCGTGTTTCCTTTGTTTATAACTGTATGCGACATGCATACGATGTGTACAGCTTCAAACTGAGTTTTAGCTTTAGTTGCCATTCTACTCAAAGTGCACCAAAACCTAATTTCACAAAATTTCGCTCAAAAACTAGAAAAAGCTTGTAATTGATCATCGGCCGTTACCTTAAAGGCAGCACCCGCGGAGATTTTCGCATCTCAGACTCTCAGTTTTTGAGGAACTTTAGCACAATCCGGATAGTTTTCGCACAAGACGAGCAGCGGAAACGGCCTGCGTTCAACTCTTTAACTAGTATTCTTTGTGATGGCGATAAAATTGGACGAGTTACGTGTGTCACGCGTTTCCTTCGTTGCGCCAGCGCAGCAGAATCAGCTGTTTTGCTGCGGTTCTCGCAAAATTCCGCATACTTTTGCTCAGTGTACTTAGGTTCTTTTGGTGGTTTTCTGTAATTTTTGTTGTTTTTTGTGACCTGCGACCTCCTTCTTCTTAATTTACGGTATTTGTACGTGTTTGACTACTGTTCCATCTAGTTTTCGCCAAAACTTCAATTTTCAGTCATTTCTCCACAATTGCCTAATGTTCTGATTTTCGAGCAATGTCTTTGTTGATTGTTATACACTTCCCGATGATTACTTCTCTCGAAAGAGTGCGGAAAGGTTGCAGTTAAAATAAAAATGAGTAATTGTGCGAAGATCCAGCAGGTGAACCTGTGGCTTTATCGATCTTTTGATATCGGTCCACATCCTACAATCCGTGCAACTCGACCATACCCTTTGTAGATTACAGAACCATTAGCTTTTAAAGGGATTGTTCCGGTGCTATCGGAACTTTTCAGCTTCATGAAAGTGTTAAGCAGCCTCGATACCACTAGAAAACGATGAAATATTTGAGGCAAAAATTTCCGTGGGTGATGCCTTTAACCGTAACATAATTATAGACGCATGCTCGGTGAAATATAGAGATACTATTCTCCTCGAAGAAGAATTCCTTTTTTAATAGTGTAGTCTGTGGTGACAAACGTCTACTACAAGGGCACTAAATTCTACTTGGTTCCCAACCTGTGGATGGTGACGAGCGTCAAATATTCTCTGTACATGCTGAATTCCCAACAGCCATAGAATAACCGACCAATTTTGCCGGTTTCCAAACATTCCCGATAAATTTGCAAGAGGTTGTGAATCCACAGTTTGGATTTGAAAAAAATAATGGTCCTATTACCCTCTACTTACCACACTTTTATTAGGGTATGAACACGCAGAGCGCGACTATCATATGAGAAGATATGGTTTTGCTACTGCACGTGACGGGCAAAGGCAAGATGTGTTCACAAGAAGTCGTGGTATTTTGTTGACGTCGTAGGCGCAAAAATTTGGGTGATGTCGAAGAAGTCGCCATGATGAAAACGACCCACTGACATATGAGACACATATGAGGAAGTTTCAGCTTCCTGATTAAAGCAAAGTGGTCCATGAACGTCATGCATGGGCTCGAAAAGTGCTAATACCTAATGGACACCTTCACTTTAACACCTTCGCGACAATGTGCTCAACCGGTTCACATGCATGGTGCGACGCGTGGGACCGCGTGCTCAACCTGGTAAGCACGCTCTTTTCAAAGTTGTATTTCTGCGAAGCAGTCATAATTAGCAAACTTCTATGTGGTGTTATACTAGCAAATATTCAAGCTTTCTATATATGCACTGGGCAGAGCAGATGTTCACTCAAACTTTTTTTAATATGTGGTTGGAACATACAACAGAGAGAGCGATACATATGAAAAAGAAACTACAATCGGTATCAAGTGAATGGACGACAAACATCTGGAAACATTCTTGACGATCACAGAAGAAGAAGAGCAGAAGATCGGGTTCAGATTTGCGCAACTTCGGGGTATTATGCGGTGGAGGAAGAATTCCTACCACGTGGGACCACGTGCTCGAACGGTTGAACACGGGTCCCACCTGTGCAAAACCGCGTGTGTCCCATGTGACACACCATGCCAAAAGCGTAAGGTCGCTGACGTGTTAACCACAGTTTTCTTATCCATTTGTTCGCCTGCAATGGCTGCTCGATGCATCTCAGGATTTTAAAGATTCCTTATGGTAATTTCGCAGAGAATCAGAGCACTGACGACGTCTTCGGCACCCACTTAAAGACTTCGGAGTTCTCCACCAACTTGCGGTATTGCAAGGCAGATCCGAGTTTGTATAGATTCTCGATACCATATTTACTGTAAGGTCTATAGCATGTTTTTTAGAAGTATCTTTGGAATAGCTTCCGACATAGAGGACATTGATTCTATATTAACATCGCGGTAAACTACACATTTAAGCGAATTCAACTATTCGTTATTTTGTCAGCATCAGTTGGGTTGTGCGAAAAAAATGAGGGAGATTTCTAACAATGTTTTCGTTGGCTTGATCATTTGGGACACATCACTGATTTTAGTACCTGCTCTTGTTCAATACTGAGTAATTTCCATAACTTACTAATTGATTCTTTGCTGTATTTCAGAAGGAATTATTGCTCAGTGCGTTCACGTTGTATGTCTGTGGAATGTCTTACACTTATAATCTTACCTACAATGATTATAACGTATTCAAATATTCAAACTTTCCATAGCTCTGTACTTCAAGCATCTGGCACGTTTTTTTTTCTCGAAACTTCGTTGTTTTTACCATAGTAATCCAAGGCAACATTGCAGAATGGCTATCTCTTTGATAGAATATTTAGTTCGCAGAACGAGCTAGGGCATCTATCTTTGGGAATTGTTACTCCTCCTGTGACACACGAATTCTCGTGAATTTTTTTCCTGTGGAGTTATAACTATGAATTAAATATATGAACTCTTGACAAATCAGATATGAGCATGCATAATGACGTGTCCTTCCAGAAACTATGACTTATGAAAAAGTGGGCTCTTCTTTAGCTTCCTGGCCCCAGATGCATAGTTGCGAGGATGGGTAATCTCACGCACAAGCGTGCAATTTCGCACCTCTCCCCGAGAATGGGTAGCCGAATTTTTAGAATTACTTCACAACACAAGTAAAAATCTCGTGTTAGCTGAATTTTAAACCTTTATTCTTCTGTTTTTTTTTAAAAGTTATTTCCATTGATTGCTTTATATTCCACCTGGGTCCCCAAAGCGGCGGAGACCCCACTTCCCCCCCCCCCCCCTCCAGCCCACTTTCTGCATCAGCCACTGACATATAGGTATGATTACCCACGGGTAGCAGCTGAGTACGGATAATTTTACGTATTGTTAAACATCTTAAAGGGTTTTGAGCTCGTTAACACATTTACCCAAGGTCTTGGATAATCCAAATAATGCACCCAGGTCTTGGTTAGAGGTGGCTACTAATGCTGAATGAATAGCAGAAGTAAATACATAAACGTTATAATCATGCGTTGCTACCAGGAGGAAAATGTCTTCCAAGAAATGGATCGAGCAAGCTTTCCCTCTGAAACTGAAACCTGTTGCCATTTTATAAATTGCAGCTCAAAGAATTCCAGTTCAAGTAGAAATAATATGAGAATAATACCAGGAGGAGAGAGTTCATTTTCTCATTGCTAGGCTCTAGGTGGTACACATGACATTAGCGACTGTCACTGGTGTCCGACTCCAGAAAATATTAACATTTATCTTTTGTTCATAGGAAAACACAGAAAATGAACTCAAAAACAACAAAATTATTAACATCTATGTACAGGATATGAGGTGTGTTGAAACCGTAGAGAAGTCACATGGGTCTGTGAGTTAACCCGCTATACCCGAACTGAACCGTGTCTTGGGTATGCTCCGCCCTGGGGCGGACAAACCACCACTCCTCACGCGAGTAGCCGTGGGTTTCCGTCTGCTGACGCCCATCCATGGGCGGACGGGGGCCCGCAGTGGAATGGCGGTCCGTGTCGGAGCCTGCACCACGGCTAGGCTTCTGTGCTGCGCCATTCTTCGCTCCTCGGCGTCCCTTGCCCTAACGTCGTCCTCGTAGTCGAGCACTTCGTTGCTTTGCCTCCCTCTGCGTAGGGTTCTCGATCGAGTTCGATGCGCTCTAGTTGACAGTTTCCCTGTGATCAGGCCGTAGATGTAATCCGACATCTCTTTCAGAAATTCCCTGGACATGTTTCCTGCGAAAATAGACGCTCCATTCTTGAAACCCGCACTTTCTGACGCTTTTGCATCTATCAACTCTGGACGTACTTCCTGAAATATTTCATGGATCACTCCACCAATTGCAGAAAATCAACGATTTCTGGATCACCTGAACAGGTCCATTCCACCGAACTGTTGGAAGGGCGTTCACCACGGCGCCATTAGGTAATCGTCGCTGTAAAAGAGGTGGAGTGAACCCCCTACGAGCGGACGAAAGCGGCTGTGGACGGGGCTGCCACTGGTTTCGGTTCATCTGGCAGTTGGACAGGCAAACTATAGTGTAGAACAGAATAAAGACCAGCATCTGAAAAAGTCATCAGTTATCTT
>KN767571.1:0-10624 GCA_000816745.1 Ancylostoma duodenale | reverse complement strand
CAACCCTCGCATCGAATCAGATAAACTGTGCCCCGTAGTTGACAAATCTTCTCCTCAGAGGTACAGTACTGACAGTCTTGCTCGGGGCATTGACTCTCGTAGATGCGCGTCGTCGCGTCAAAAGCTGTTTTAATGTAGGTGGCGGATGAAATTAAGGTCTGACGAAGGCGTTAACGCCGAAAGCTAGCACGAATGAAGAAATTGGAGAGCCTTCATTGTATTATCTGAAGAAGGTAAATAGTCCATTCAATCGCTGATAGAACCCACTTTTGTGAGTTCTACTTTTAAAGTTCGTCCTGATTAAGGACACAGAAGTCGTCGGAGAATTTTTCATTTTCCGGAGTCACAAGAGATGAAATAGCACGATATGCGTGAGAAATTCACGAAGGCGGGGTGCCGTCTACTACATGTAAGACTGTGCGCTCTTTGTCATGCGCAAGTGGACAAGCCAGGCTAGAGCACCAGAAATACACATTGACGTCATCGTCCATGGCAATATCTTCGCGGTTAGGTAGTAATTCTTGGTGTTCTACACAGTTACCGCTCTGATTCTCCGGCAACTGGTTATACGGTAAACGATTACCATGGAAGTGAAAACTTCCTTGTCTGCCTTTAAGGAAAGTAAGGCACTTTAAAGTATAAAATTGAGAAGGAAAGAGAGATTATTCGGTCAAAGTTATTCTCTGCAGTTAACTATTATTGTATTAGTATGTATATACTAGCGCACCTTCGGGATGCTATAGAGTGGGTTGGGGCAGCAATTTGAGGTAGGTAGAAAAGCTGAAATGCGAAATGCTTGGAAAATTAACAAAGAAGCAAGACTATTCATTAACTCAAATACGGAACCATCCTTATAAATTGCGTACATTCCATCAGTGTGGCCGCCTCACCAACGTCGGGCTTCCACACTCCTCCTGATACCTTCCTTCTCGCAAATTCTTCACAAATCTTTGTGTAAAACTATTTTCCGATACAATGATACTACCTACTGTTTTTTTTTGTCACTGCATTCATTCAATGACTATGGACCTGTTATGACCAGCCACTCCCGAATCTGCAAGGAGTATCCTCCAGATGGCTTTAGAGCCTGTCTACAACACAATGTAACCAATTTAGTGTGAATAATCACCTTTTCCCACACTACTGGGCCACAGCGGACCCGTACTCCATCCGCAGGCCAGTAACCTGGAGTTTCGCAATGTAACCAATTTAGTGTGGATAATTACCTTTTCCCACACACTGGTCCACAGATACAGAGTGTGCTTGTTTTTCCGCTACTACTGGTCACAGCGGACCCATTTTCCATCTGTGAACCTATATCCTGGCGTCTTCCTGGCTACTGGGTCATGGCAGACCCATTCTCCATCAGTGGGCTCGTATACTTGTGACCCTGATGGACCAGGGCGGACACGGTCCATTTGTGGACCCGTATCCTGGCGTCTTGCCTATCACTGGCCACAGCGAAACCATTCTCCATCCGTGGACCCATGTGCTTGCGTCTTCCCAACTATTGGCTACGGCGGACCCACTCTATCCGTGGACCCCTGTGCTTGTTTTTTTCCCTATTACTGGCAACAGCGGACCCATTTTCCATCCGTGCACCCAAGTGGCGGGCGCGCAGAAAATGGGCAAAAGGGGGGTGGCGAGCGAAAAAAGGTGGGGTCTCTGCCGCTTTGAGGACCCAAACAGGAAATAAAATTAATGAAAACATCATTATAATAATAAATAGTTCAAAGGAGCTGTTTAAAAATAATAATAAAAATGCACTGCTAAAAATAGATGAGCATAATACGATTTTTATTTGTTCTGTAAAGCAATTCTAAGATTTTATCCTAGTGCTTCCCCATTGTTGGGCCAGGGCAGGCCCATTCTCCATCTGTGGACCCCTATTCTGGCGTTTTCCCCACGACTGGGCCACGGCGGCCCTTTTCTCAATAGATAGCCTTCTATCCTGGTGTTTTGGTGTTTTTTCTGAACTGTGGAGCCCGGCACATTTGTGCGTCCTGGTAAATCTTGGAAGAAGGTTAGGATTGCACAAGTGGTTTCACGAAATGTCACAGCAGCTCATGATGACGCTTTCTTCGTTCGTTCTTCCTGTGTAGTGGATTGTGCTGTCCTTCTTAAAAACAAAGACGGATATTAGGACTACCTAATCTCTGTGGGACCTCAATGAGAAGTGCGCCAAGCACACATCCCCAATGAGGAAACTGAGTGCGATCCTTCGCTGCGGAACCCCTCACAATACCCTACCATTCTTCCGAGGTGATCATCATCCACTGCACCAGTGTTTGTTTGCATCAGTGTTCATAGTGTATCAAAATTGAGAGGTGTGAATAACAACGCTCCAACATAGGGCTACTCTGCGCCGTACACTGCTGCTATGCAACGTCAAATTTTTATGAACACTATCTCGTCCACAGGGCTCGAGACTGCTAGCGCAAGGCGCGGGTGTCGCTGCGAAACCCTGAAAGCACTGTCTAAGCCTCTCGCTTTCGTTTTGGAGACTGTATCCATTTTTCTGTCACTTTCCCCCTTACGGTGCTTTATTGAGAGGACTAGTGCCCCTTCGGGACGCTAGAAAGGGTGGAGCAGCCCAGCCACATGCGACATGTGGAAAGCTTCGCACTTGCCAAATCTCTAGAAAATTGATAAAGAAGCAGAACCAATCTTTAAGTGGGCCCAAACATGAAGTCCTTGTTATGGGTTGAGTATAAGTATGAGAAGTCCGTTCTCCACCGTATGGCGTATTCGTGCGTATTCCTCACTATCGGGCCAACGCAAACGCGTTCTCCATAGGCGGAACTGTATCCTGCCGTTCCCCACACCATCGGACCAAAGCGAAATCGTATCCTAATGTTTTCCACACTACTGGGCCGCACCGGGCTTTCTTCCATCTGTGGACACGTATTCTGGCGTCACATTCACTGTTGGGCCACAACGAACCCGTTCACCGTCGGCTGAACCTTATCCTGGTATTCTCCAATTTACAGAGTCACAGCAGACCAATCCTATATTGGCGGACCCGTATTATGGTGCTATCCACACCAATGGGCCACGGTGGGCCCTTCCTCCATCTGAGCGCCCGCATTCTGGCGCCTTTCTCAGAGTTAGGGCAAGCCGGATTCGTTCTCCAGCGGCGGGCTCGCATCCCGGCATTCTCAACATTATCGGACCAAAGTGGACCCGCGTCCTGACGTTCTCCACACCATTAGGCTACGACGGGTCCTTTCTCCATCGATGGACCAGCGTTCTGGCGATTTTTGGCGATGTAGGGCAGTAGCGGACCCTTTCTCCATCGGTAGACCCGTACCCTGGCGTTCCACGCCACTGGGCCACGTCGGACCCTTTCTCCATCGGTGGACCCGTATCCTGGCATCCCCCACACCACTGGGCCACGGCGGTCATCCCTCACTTTTATGCTGCGAGACCGCGAGCGAAGATGACGAAATCACTACCTCGTACATGCGGTAGAGCCAGCAGTGACGTAATAGGCGGCTCCTGAAACGGACGTGTCTGAGTCCCTAGAAATCGGCCATTTTGCCCTGCCCCACAGTCTGCGCCTCAAGACTGCGGTGTCTATGAGTGTCGCCGCGTATCTCTAGCCGCTCTTGCCCCCTACGGCGCTTTGTTTAATAGATATGTATGTATTCTAAGTTCAGTACGACAAAGAAGACGGCACAGTCTGCGCCTCAAGACTGCGGTGTCTATGAGTTTCGCCGCGTATCTCTAGCCGCTCTTGCCCCCTACGGCGCTTTGTTTAATAGATATGTATGTATTCTAAGTTCAGTACGACAAAGAAGACGGCACAGTCTGCGCCTCAAGACTGCGGTGTCTATGAGTTTCGCCGCGTATCTCTAGCCGCTCTTGCCCCCTACGGCGCTTTGTTTAATAGATATGTATGTATTCTAATTTCAGTACGACGAAGAAGACGGCATTTATCGCATCGACTGCGATGAAAAACCCAACATTGTGCTCGGAATCGGAAATCATAACTACAAGATCGAGGCGATCAATCTTGTCAGAGAAGTGGAGGAGAACATGTGCATCTTCAATGTTTATCCGGACAACAGTCTAGGATATTCGCCTAGCTGGATCCTCGGTGTTCCTTTTATCAGACAATATTGCCATATTCATGACATGGGAAAGAAGCAAATTGGATTTGCTGAATCGCTTCAAAATTAAATTCGAGAATGTTAGCCTTCTACTTGACAAAAAAAGGGAGTTGCGCTCGTTGGAGAGCTTCGTACCTGTATATACCATACTCAAGACATTTTGAAACGTTTTTAAGGTAAAACGGTCCGATTATGAAACACAGACACAGAACCGAGAAAACATTACTTCTGCTTCTCTACGAATTGATTAGATTTGTACCCTCTACTCCACCTATTCCTTGTTCACCCAGGAGAGACACAATTCCAGTAAAAATATATCGGAACGCTGACCAAACAAAAGTATTTTGAAACGTTTTTAAGGGTAAAACGGTCCGATTATGAAACACAGACACAGAACCGAGAAAACATTACTTCTGCTTCTCTACGAATTGATTAGATTTGTACCCTCTACTCCACCTATTCCTTGTTTACCGAGGAGGGACACTATTCCAGTGAAAACATATCGGAACGCTGACCAAACAAGCCGAAATCATTGTTCAACACTGCTTGTTGTTGAATCAACATGCAAGCACAACATATTGGAACAAATGAGCTCACGAGAGAAAGATGCCACATGTCTGTGGCGCTTTAGAAAGGAATGTGCCTCCTAAGTGAAGTTGAAAGCGCTAATCCTCAATACGTTTTCGCGTCCTGTAGCCATTGCAAGAAAAGTTATGGCCTTGTCTGTGCAGTATATGTTATGGCCTTGTCTGTGCAGTATATATGTGCAGTTTCTGAATCAGCCTACCATAACTTCCTGTAATAGGTGCTGCCGTGCAAAATAGATGCAGAATTGCGCCTGATCACTTGCTACTATTACTACCATTTTCAAAAAAAAAACGCTACTTCATCAAAGGCCTTCCGTTACAGGATGTACACTGCCTCGCCCATCTCCCAGCGCTGATTTCAAAAGTATTAGATTGTTGCATAATCGATGTCGGATTTCGACAGTTGAGTTTGAATTGTCATAACTCGGCTGAAATTGAATTTTTTTCAACGATTTAGTACCCTTCGAAATTTTGATTCCATCAGGTTTGAAACCAAGCCATTCGGGCCCAGCAATATCCGCAAGAACGTTTTGAATACACGTATCTTTACGGCCTTGTCTTCTTCTCAAGGATGGATCCAACCGCTTGAATATGTGCTCGTCCGTAGGGGAACAGACCTCTGAATAAGCTATATAAGGGAGAGTTTCGATCTCCGCTTGCATCCACCTCCAGAGCGTCTGGAGTGCAAATAGTGGTCCTGAGCTACTGTACAACGCCATAGGGTGAGTCAAAGAAAATCCACTTGACCAATTCTTCCACCATGCGCATTCCTCCGATGGCGCCAAATATAACAAAATAATGACCCTCAAAGGCAGCTACAAGATATTCAACAGGTCTCCTGGTGATAGCTTTCACCGGTGGTTTGACGTCATCTAATTTTAGTCCGTAACTCCGGGACACGTATCTTCGAAACTAAATAATTTGGGCCAACATTGGGCTACTAGTTTGTTGAGCATTCCCTTCTGCGTAGGTTGGTAGCATTCCATGTCCTAGCCGCTCCCTTGCTACCGAGTTCGAATCCACGGAACAGTTTGGGACGAATTTTAGCGGACGAGTACATTTCGATTCACCCTCGAGAACTCCAGCAGAAGTGGTTAGATCTGACTAAGAATGAAAAATTAGAAAGAGGGAGAAATGGGCTTTATAAATGTACGGTGGATGCACCATTTCACCTTCCGAAGCATCACTCCAAAGTTCGTGGTTCAAAAATCCGACATCGATTTTGCAACAACCTAATATTTTGATCTTGATCCAATCTCGTCTTCATAAGGATTCACGCTCAGTTCTCCAAATGCATGTGATGAGGAAGTACGCTTACATTGAAATCCACTGTTAGATCAAGGTAATGTGCGGCGCAGTGGTAGGTGTCTCGTTCTCGTAAATGTCCTCGCAGGTTTACCCTCGCAGCTAGGACATTTGCATTTTTCTTCCACTTACTTTGTCCCTCTAAAGTCTATTCTATGCAGTTTTGGAAGGGTCTCTACTTATTATTGGATATTCTGAAAGTTTGGAAGCATTTTGAATGATCCTTATTACCCCGAAATTGTTGCAGTGGAACTGCTGATGGTGTTCACGTGAGCTCAAATTTTCAAGGTATTCTTTTTCGCTGTAATTTTTCGTGATAGGGTTATCTGAAGTGCTGAACACGGATATGGTATCCATTTTGTAAGGTAACCCCTCTTCAGCTTTGCGGGAGAATTGACTACAATTACTGTAGGAAACCGAGGAAAATAATTGATTTCGACATTAAAATAGTAGTGCCGTGCAAAATGATGTTGATAGTCGTGATCAGCGCCTGTAAGTACCTCTCTACCCCTCTGCGCAAAATTTGGAAGGCAATGAGCACTAACGGAGAACATATACGAGATCTTGTCAACTTCACATTATGAGGCACATTCCATTTGGAAGGGCCACAGACTTCTGGGCTGAGATTCATGAAACGATAACCAAGCAACAAGGATAGCTAGTGTAATTGGTCATCGTATTGACTACATAGTGCTAAGAGGCGCAGACGGCAAAATTTGGTTTGTTAGCCTGGGTTTGCTCGGTTATCGTTTCATGAATCCGAGCCCTGGTATCCTTCTACTGTCAGCAGGTTGTCAGCAGCAGCAGAAAACTTCATTGCTATTCCATACTCGGCCAGGTTCAGCCAGAGGCAAACATAGAATATGAAGTTCAAAAATCCCGAGGAAAGACCATTTAGAAGGTATGCAGTGGTGGCAAAATTTGTTAGGTTATTCTTTTCAAAATCATGGGACTTTCACGCAATTTTTCTTGACAGGTGAGAATATCCCACCATTTTAATTAGTACCATGTGTTTCATTGTTAATTGTCGCTTTTGTCAACCATCAATCTCCTCTTTTCTCCAATTCCTTGGTGGTTTAACGACACCGCAGTTGATCGAATCGGCAGCTACCCCCTTTGTCGTATTTTATGGCATTTCTATACTGCCGCAATATCTGCCTTAATTTTTTGGGGGTAGGGCTGGCTAGAACCTGCTGTTTTTGTGCTACCCAGTTCGGAGTATTGAGCAGAGATAAGGTGATGCGAAATGAGAACTAGCACGTTCTTGTAAGTAGCGAGAATTCTAATGAATTCCAGACGTGGAGTGCAACAAGGAAAACTGTTCATGTGTGGCAGTAAATCTCAAACGATGAAAAAGGGATAGTTACCCTACAATAAGAAATCAATCTTATTTTGCAAATGTCACAAATCAAAGAACTAGTTCGAGGTGAGATGGTTAATCTCAGCAAATATAAATTTGCGATCAATTGTGCAAGGTTCTCGCCGGGTTCCTTACCCTGGAGACTAGTTATAAACGCGGGTTCAGACGGCGAGACCTCAACATATTTGTTGCCAGCCAGTTTCGTGATGGAATAGTTCAACGTGACCTTATGTTACTACAGTCAGGAGTAGGAAGATGACACAAATAGTTTCCGATCTATCAGACATGTACTGTCCCTTTCAGTCTTTACATTTAGAACGGAACTCATTGACTCTATTTCAAGGTAAGATATTGGGAGATAACTTGTTGCTCTAGTCATGCGAGATTCTCTAACATCCTACACTTTGAAGACGAGATCGCCAGACACTAAGATCTCAGATCAAGAGAAGCTCATGTTTTGTTAAAAGCATATAAGGTCTACATTCGGCCTATACTTGAAAGTGGTACCACCATCTTTAATCCTTATAGAAAGAAAGATATTCAAGCACTCGAAGGTTTTCAAAATAACTTTACTAGAAAACTCATGCTCAGAGTGCATAAACTGCCCTACTCCAAGATTCCACCTGGAGTTGAACGAAATAAAATCCTCGGCCTAAAATCACTAGAATGGAGAAGAAGGCGAAATGACTTATTCTTTTCATACAAATTGCTGAAAAGATTAGTCAGGCTTGATCCCAATGAGTTTTTCACTATTATTGATTCAAAAACGAGAGGAACTCCGCTCAGACTTTCGACCGCCACGGCTAAAACTCAGATCAGATCGAAATTTTTTACGAATAGAGTTTGTTCTGATTTCAACTATTGCGTACTAATGTATTTCCTGAGAAGTACTCTGTTTTCAGGAGAAGATTGAATAAGTTTATTTGATTTCTTGTAGTTTGACTGTTTGTGACTCGCTATTGCATGTACTTGTACATGTCCGATAAATAAATAAATATTCCAGCTGTGACCGTACAATTGTGCTGGCGTTTGTTTCTGCCACACGAGGGTGGAGCTTTATTAACCTAACTTTTTAAAATAGCCATCGTCGTCAGAAGTCCTAGTTGTTGGACCTGTGCGCTGCACGGTCAAATGCCTCATCGCAACTTGCCAGTTCTTGTCCTTATTTCAGGCAAGAGCACCCAATCTAGGTCTGACCTACCAGCTGTTCCACCTTCCGATCCAGTCCGATACTATTTCTGTGCGATTTCGTTTTTATGATTCATTCCTGGACTCTATGTCAGAATCCAGGCCGGTCCCTGCGCTTTTCTTGCAGAAATCTCACTTACATGGGTCTGCAACGCGAACTTGGTATTAAGGTCCTTATCACCATGTAGCTCAACCTCGTGGTGATGTTCGGGAGACGTCACACTTCCTCTTTTCATTGCTTACATATGCCACATGATATGCGCTTCTCTGGTGTCCTTCCCGTTCCCATTACATAGAGTTCATTGCAGTTCATGAATTCTAGCCGGTATACAAATCCTCTCTTTGTGCAATCCTCTGTTTTTCCGTGCGGGCAGAGAATACATTGGGCTGATTAACAATGCATACAGTAGAACCGTTTTCGAACTAATGTTTGATGTTGTTGTTCGGAACTTTCACCAGGAAAACATCTTTCATTTGAGCTCGAACTATGCAATGTCGGGAAACCGCGCTAACTTCATCCAAGAATGGCATGCAAACTGGGAGTTTGTTGTCCCGAGATGTTTGATTCTGGTTCTCAGCTTGAAATGGTCTATGCTGGTACTGTGGAATCAAGTATGTGGTGCTGCGTGCAATCTTTGATGTTAATTCTCGTGACTCACATCCTTCCTCTTCGTTCGTACACAACCTCTTAGTTGTTCTAAACATGTTTCGCACAACAGCGCGTATGACAGCGGGTAGGGTATGCACAGAGTTGGCATGAATCATGTTCTTGGAGGTTTCCTTCCAGTACCACTTGACATGCATGACGCCAGCGGAGTTTTTCGGATGTACTGTGACTGTTCACTTAGAATCCTTAAGAATTCGTCCATTTCATGCTGCGTCGATGTTATTATACATGTACCGACAGTACAGTATCGGTAAGCGAGCAAGCACTGGTTCCTCAATTCCGAACATGCAGCATGTCGTGAGGACAGGAGCAACCGTTTGGCCCATGGTGATAGAGTGTTCGACCGTATAGCGCACAACCTCTCACGACGACGGTTGTGTTGGAGCGTTAGGTCAATAAAGTTTTTACAACCTGGTGCGGCAGAATCAAATTACACAATCAAACATTCGAATTGCCTTAGTTCAAAGAGGAATAAACATGGAAGCTATCGTGCTGCGTCGTACGTTTCATTGTTTAACGAAGTAAGCTTGGCCGTTATGACCAGTCGAACAGAAGTATAACAGATAATAATATTATAACACAAAAGCAAACTCCGTTCTCATAAAGCATGTTAGAAGTTAATCAAGCAGAGCGATGAATCGTAGAAGTCAACAGAAATTGAAATCATCGCCGAGCGTTTGAGTAGGTTTATGAGTTTTCCATACTTTAGACCGACGGTCTTTCAGCTCAACTCAGGGTTGAACTGCGTGAAGTTTGACTAGTATTAGTGGAAGTAGAGAAATTGATGTCAGTAACACAATGTTCACTCCTCATGGCCACTGTTGTGACCACCGCGCGAGTACCAGTGAAAACATTGGCCATGGGGTGATAAGAGAACTGTACCGCCCTTGACAGAGTAGAAATGTCTCTGGAGAAATATTCTCAAAAAGAGCACGTTATATAATAATCCAAATTATTTTTCAAATTATTCATTCAAATTCAAATTACGTTATGATTCAACACGAGCAGCTTCACATCACCTCGGCAAGTCAAAGAATGATGACAATCGAGGCCATAGGTTGCGTCAGAAATGTTGACGCAGTGAAATTATACTGAAAAAGAGACAACATAAGAGAAGACCCACAGAAGATACATGTAAAAGCAGCTACGAAGATGTCAGCAGAGAATAATGCCGGAGTGCTGCAACTGAAGCACGTCCATTTTTGTTCCACGTTACACGCAGCTGAAACTTTGAGGATTTGATACTCCTATGAGGAGTGCTCAGAAATAGAAATGGACACACCTGGTAGGCAAGGTGAGAGAGGAAGTGAATGCATGCCAGGGTATGCTGGTTGTGTTTACAAGCGTTCACGGATGACTCTATCAGCACTCTGAACTCTTCCACCATGAATGTCAGATGTCTACC
>KN767569.1:7418-19230 GCA_000816745.1 Ancylostoma duodenale | reverse complement strand
AGTTGCTCATGGTTAAGCATACATAGGTTGGCGCTTTTGCCACTTCGTACTTGATAACAATAGTAATTCGATTTCCCAAAGTTTTGAAGGCTTTTCACACTGTTCCTGCGGTGACGCCACCGCTGCAGCAAGGAAGTGAACGTCTCGTAAATCTCCGGGAAATCAAACTACTGTTGTTATGAGCTACAGAATTGAGCCCAGGACCCGTAGCACAAGCAACCTACAAGGCCCTGCCATGAGTGCAATTCTGTCAAAGTTTGTCGAACGCGATTCTCATTTGTTCTTAAACAATTCAACCAATGAAACTTGAAAAGAAACTTGTCAGCGCTTTTTTGACAGAAAACAAGTGTTCGTTCTCACTATCGCTAGTGGTTATGGAAAGATTTGTGTACTTGAAGCTCAAAGTTTCAAAGATTCTTTTATCTCACAGCAAGCACATACAAGTCACAAATTCGTTCTTCTTCTTCCATGCGATAAGTAAGTCGATTGAGAAAAACCCAATGATTAGATGACATAGGTTGAAGCAGGCGAAGATTTCGGATATAACCATCAATACCTAGATGAAGAGCAAAACAAACTCCAAAACATAGAGGCAGTGGGCAAAATTAAATATTCAGCGATGGAGCAAGTCAATCATCCATGATTGTTTGATCTGTGCTGAAAAAATAAAACCCTAAAATAAGTTATATACTTGGATGAGGAGCGAGTCAAGGAATAGAATGAAGCCGAACAGGAAACAGGAACCTTCATCACTCTGACACGTCGTTTTTCAAAATCTGCTATGGTACAATCGAACAGAAGTACAGATATGCGGAGATGGTAAATTTTTTCGTATTCTGCTCTTCTCTTCCCCCTCACTCATTTCTTTGAACTTCACTCTGTCATATTTTTGATGCGAGAGACCGTGATACCCAAGCACCTAGTGAAGCATAGGGCTGCAGCGAAGTAGTGCAAGTATTTGGGTAAACCCGCAAACTATAATTCTCTCGCCGTTTGGGTATCAAGGTGAAGCAAATCGGTTAGATAGAATCAGTTAGGTTCAGATTTTCGCTCACGTCTCCTCTTAGCATTTCGTTCACGGCAGTAATTTTGACCAAAATTTCTGAAGAATTCGGTTAGCCGTAACCCTTGGCCGTAATGTCTACAATTACAGCTTTTTTCTTCTTGTGGCCATGACATGCAAGGAAAGAGGAATTTTTAAACGACTTCAGACCAGTTACACCTATAGGAGGTTCAGCATGCTAATGCGTAATCTGCATTAGTTTATATGTCAATTTGCCTTGAATACAACTGCTATGTTGTGAGCTATAATTCATTATTCTTGAGAGAATACATGTTAAGCTCATCCCTTTTCACGAGTTTATTGAAAGTTTCACCGATAAAAAAGAATGAAGGGGAAGTGCGTGGTTAGCGAGAATTTGGGCCACATTCAAAACCGTGGAGAATTTCAAACGAGTAAAAGGTATGCCGGGTAACGAAATTGGTAGGAATTCATCAACTTCGAGGTTACGGTAGAGAGGTCAAGGTATCCTTCACTTTCCCACTATTGCTAGTTGTTTAAAAAACTAAAAAAAAGAAAACTAATCGTTTTGAGCTGAGCAAATCAGAAAACACGCAAAATTGGTGCTAAGAATTTTTGGTCCGACGTGAGATAAAGAAACACCACAACTGCCGCATTACGGCGTTGTGGTCCCTTTACAATGGCATAGCGGCCGGTTTACATTTCCAACGAGGCAATCTCCTTGTTTGCCGTAGCGATCCAAACGTGAGAAGCCAGAGCTCAGAGTTAGAACACCACTGCTTGATGAACGTATGAAGGCCTAAATGCTACATTCTTGGTTTTAATATTATATAATATTTGAATAAAAGAGTTTCTATTCAAATAGGACAGAGTATCAATACATTAGTGGCTGACGCAGAGAGGGGACAGGAAGGCGACCCCTATCTTGCGAAATTACTATGCAAAAAGAATGGAATTTTTGTTCTGGATTTCGTTCAGTCGTTTATTCTCACTGTTACTTTTCGAAATATTTTTTCGAGTTACTAAGCATTATAACCAATTCTTTTATTGTTTTTTTATCCGAGTCCCGAAAGTGGCGAAGACCCCACATTTTTCCACGCCTCCTCCTCTTTCTGCGCCCGCCACTACAATTCAGATATTTATGATAGCAATTGAAATGTCATTGATACCATGGCATATACAAACTAAATATAATAGCTAAGAAGATTTTGTCCACTCACTGAGAATAGTCCATTAGAAGGACTCAGGTATACTGCAGCTTCATAGATTGTTGATTCTCCGTCTCTTATTTCCATAATACTCGAAGACTGCACAAATATATCATTGCACCACCAAAAACTTCCACTGCACACATAAACATGTCCTGGGGGACTCCAGGACACTGTGTTCTAAAGTCTCACCCTGTTGTAGCGCTGGGCTTGACATTTCTCGGAGAGGTTTTGAGTGAACAGGTGGAAATTCAATTGATTAGCGAAGAACTGACCCAACTTCAGTTTTAACTCGTGTTGCCTTAAAACCATCCCTTCGTTATTGACTCATAGTGGGGGGCAACGCATTTTTTAGACTGCTGGCATAGTCCTGAAGGAATACTGTGTTTTTGGTCGCAGTCATTCTGAGACATTGAATTTGGTACTTATGAATTATGGGCTCACAGAAGTAGCAATAGTGACGACATAATCGGTAATTAGCGCTCTGTCGTAGCGGCAGAAATGGGTTACACTCCTTGAAGACGGCAGCAGCTTTCTATTATATTGCAACTCACATGACTTCGGTCTTGTTGTATTGGCAAATACAATACTGAGAAGGTATTGGAAGTGTTCGACAGTTTCGCGGCCCTCTCCATTTCCTCAAAAGCGATGAACCTTTGCTTATAGGCATCATGTCCCTGGTACGTATCATCCGTGAAATTAGATGCTGGTTGAAACTGCAACAGTAATCCACCATCACATAGCAAGGATCTCTTAGTACCACTCAAACTATCAATATGGAGATCCTCACCGAAATGTTACTTTGAAAGTTGTAGTTGCAAGTATCGATATTTTTCACCGATGCGGAATGGGAACAAATACAAGAAAAACGGTGGAAAAAATGCAAAAAGTATAGCAACATCAACGCCGATAAACAGAGCCCCTACCCTCCCTCGTCGCAAAGGTGGTGGTATTTTATGATGGGCGGTATTCTGTGATGCAAGAATGATTGAACGGCATTGCATATTTGTTATGCAAATGAACGTTCCCACCTTTCCATGCTCACAGTTGATCCGCGACTGCTGTGATTTTCAAGGTAACGATAAGACCATGTAAGCCCTATGTGACCAAGTATTGCGCCAGCTGTACTCTTTGTATCTGCTTGCGTTCAAAAGCGCACTTTTGCGTCACTACGACCCAAAGATCTTCAGTCGCAAGCAGTTGTCAAAAACATGCAGAGGCGCTGTGCGTTGTTTACCTAATCCGACACTTGTCTTGAGAAGACATCAAAAACGACTATGTATAAAATACTACGTGAATTGTTTTGTATGTAACTAAAAAGGCACTAACATTGGGTGCATTACTTGGTCCCCTTTATAGCTGAACTTGTTCTATGACTAAATAGCTCCACTGATTTTCTCAAATTCTTCCAGGTCATCTTAGCGAGATTCCCGCAATGGCATGTGAAGTGGGCGAAAAGCATGGACTAGTGCTTTTCCTCAGGACTAGCTAGCGAAATTGGATGGCTAATGCTAACTCAAAGGAAAAAAAACAACAGCGGAAAGAAGCACGACACTACTGACTACGCAAGGCAAAAACGTTTTTCGTTCAACCACGTCATAAGTCAGGACGTGCAAACCTTGAGGATATCCATAAGTGTCGCATGCAGATCGAAGTTCGTCATTAATTCGTGTGTCTTCTTCTTCATTTGAATGTGAATGACTGTGTTTCGGTAGATAGCAGGGGCCATTACTATTAGAAATGGATTGAGATTCTCGTATTGACCTAATCGTAGCTTTCCTATCTGAAGAACTACTTGGTGGTGAATGAACGGTTCTAGCATGATCCGTTTATATTCATTTGTGTGGAACTCACACCCTCTCTTCTCGGTCCATGATCTCCCAGAAAGAAGAAGAACGATTTGTCAATAATTTCTTTGTTCTTCTGGAAGAATGCCAGAAAATGATCATCCGAATGGAAGAGATCCTTGAGCGTTTCGTGTGCCAGCGTTGTGGGCCATACTTGTGCGATCTTTGGTGTACCTCAAGGTCATGTGTATTTGAAACAGTAATTGCTACTCAAATTTTCTTCCGATGAAGTTGGAACAATCTTGGAGGTTAGATGCATGCATACCACTAGGGAAGGAAGCTTACCATGATAGGCGTGCATGAATTTCTCGAGATATTCCAGCATTTCCAAATGTCGTTCACTGCACGAATCTTCCAGACCTTTCTTGAAGTTAACTGACTCGGCTCTGCGAATGTCAAAAGGCCTGCAAATGCTGCCGACAATATTTTCATTTTAAGGCCTGCAAATGCTGCTGACAATATTTTCATTTGGAGTGAAGCGCGATGAACGACAATTTATTTCATGAGATTCAGAGGAAGGGTCGCTACATTCGCTCAAGTTCGCCCTTTCGCATACTCACACTATAAAAGATGTGCGCTTACTCTGCTAGGTTGTTGTGTTTTTCACATATTATTCTCAGTTATCAGCCCTGCGCTCTTTTCCTCATGAAAATAATCTGAATTTCAGGCTTTGAGACTATTTCGCATCTATTTTTACTACTAATCGACTTTTCCGCAATTAAAATGCGTTCCTATCCTTCCTTGCTAGTATTTAGGCACGATTAGGAGATTTCTCATCCGATCCTGCTTTACTCTGGGCCTGAATGCATAATTGTGACTATTCAAGATAAAAGTGCCGACGCCCGTGTTAACGATGGGTAAAGCTATGTGGTTAACACGTTCACCCTGAACGACCTCTGCGATGCATGGTTTAAATTGAAAAGACTCTCACCTCCATATATGGTCCGCTTCACTTTTCTTGAAACCACTGCAGTTTGGATAGTAAACCATGCCGACGTCGTAGTCTTGTGCAGTCATAGTCTGTAACCAAACAAAAAGTTCCTCCCGTACATTTGAAGAATATTTGTGTGTGAAAATTGCAATGGTTTCATTATCCAATTTTATTTCTTTTTTCTAAGGAAAAAAATTGAAGAAACGCTAATATTCACGAGGTTTGTTACCTCACCTTCCGCTTAACAAAACTACATTATTACCGTTAGATGAGGAGCTCATGTCCTACTGTATTCTCTGCATTAACATGTTCACGACCTCGTGCACAACCGGTCGATCACGCTGATTTTGACTTCATATCTTTGCGAAACGTTTATAATAGCTAATTCTTTTCAATAGTGTACTAATAGATGTAAGTGTTCTATTAAAGCAGTGGGCAAACCAGAGATTTCTACAAACTTTTTCATTAGGTATTTCGAATTGTGAGAGCTAAAACAAGAACAAATTTTTTTAAAAACCTTGGCCGTAATTACTATATTACAAAATTATCAAGAAATATGACTGAAATGACAACTCTTACGGAAAAAGTTAGCGTTTGTATGTCTATGAGCTACATATACTATTACATCATCTATGAGCTACATATACTTCAGAATATTCGAATTTTTTCGAATAATCGAATTTCGAATATATTCGATTTTCCATTCTCTTCGAGTAATCGAATTTCGAAGTTATTCAATTTTCCGCTTTTTTTTCGATAAGTGAATTTCGAATTCATTCGATTTTCACTTTCTTCCAAATTTTATAATTTATTACATTTTGTTAACCCCGAATAATCGAATAAATTCAAAATTCGGTTTAGATTTCATTTGCTTATTCGAGCAATTTGACTAGTTCAAAATTGGTATAACTTGCAAAGACGTGAGAATTCCAACTTATGTCTTTTCAGATTTCTTTACTTTACCGCCATAGACGCTGAGCAAGTACGTCCGACTTCAACCATTGCGCTGACCTCAGGAATAATGACAATTTTGCTTAGAATAATCACTTTGATGGAGAGAGTTGGATCACATTTTACATGGAGATCGATAAATTTTTTCGTGTTAGCGCTTAGTGTATGTCACGAGCAGGTCTTTCTATCCTAAAAAAAGCGCGGAGTGTACATCTCATCCGTGAGTCATCTCCGCTTTCCGCAGAAAAATAGTCTGAAGAATGAGGGTTCTGGCATTTGCGACGGTTATTGGTAGCGCTGGTATCAGTAGCTTACACAAATTTTTTTTACTCAAAAATCTCAGAAACACAGCCTGATGTGAGCCTCTGCCCTTGACGACTGCCCTACACTGAAAAGTTGGCCGAGAATAATAAAAATTTCCAGCAAAGCAGAGTATATCATCTGTAATGGATCAAATATAAAGGAATATGAAGTGATATGTTGGTGTTTGTCGTCCCAAATACCATCTTTGCAAAACGCATACCTTGTACCCTTCCTTTCCATATTCCGACAGGTGATAGGAATAACCATCCAGGTATTCATGGCATATCTCAGTATCATTCCAATCTGGGACCAGTGGAGGAAGACCAACTAGGTCGCGACTGCCCCCTTCTATCGATTTTCCTGTGAAAGATAATCAAACATTGTATTTCAGAAGTTCAGTAACTGAGCTGGTAGCCTTTTTTCTGTGCTAACTATGTATCATCTTGAAAGGGCGAAGTGAACTGACCAAATGCTAGTGGAAACCCATTGGGACGGCTGTTGTCGCCAACTTTATTGAGAAACTCCATTTGCACTGCTCCCATTTGCTCCTTGAGATACTTCAACGTTTTTGGCCATGATCTGTGGTGAATGCATGTGATAATGTGATAGTTGTTAATGCTCGTAAAAGGCTAATAAGTATTCATTCACCTCTTAGCCATGAATGAAGACGTGGAATCAACAATCAATATATAGACATCGTGTCTTGAGGATGCAACTGCATCTCTAAATAATGAAAGAGTAGTACTTTTGAAACTAGCAGAAACACCTTCACGAGCGTTCAACCTTGAAATAGGTGGAGTGCTGCAATAACTTCTCGATTATGCTCGTCAAATGAGCTGTCTACTCACATAGTCACCGAACTAACGAAACAAGAAAGATGACATTGAACAGATGTCCGACAATGTAAAGATCGAAGTATCACCAAAAAGATGTTAAAGCCAACCGTTTCACGCGATCCACATAACTCGACAGTTGCGACATTCCGAAATTTACATTAATAGAGACAGTAGAAGTAGAAGAAGTGGTCGCAAACTTGATATTTTCTGCGTTTGAAAGGAGTATGTAATGGCGGATCAAAACCACTTTGGTTTTTGAACTCCGTGCCCCCGCGGAAGAAAAGGTTTAACCGACTTGTACGGTACATTTAACGATAAGCCTTTCTCATGTGGGGCGAAAGAGAAACGCTAGTCTCGTTGCAGACCAGATAGAATTCAGGGTGAATCCTTATGGCTCCTCTATTCCGTAGCTTCTACGAAATCTCAGCAGTTAGGTGTGTGAGCCAGCACCAGCAACACAGATCACTGCCTTTCAATGCTTTCAATTTTTTTATGTGTTTGCGTGCTCTGATAACTGTGCAGCACGAACGCAGCCCGAACGCCGTAATGATTCGGTTAGAAGCGCTAGCAGCAACGGTTCCCAGTTGCTGCCATCCTCCCCTCCATTGCTGCCTTCCTCCCCTCCACTGCTGCTAAAGGGACGAAAGTATGAGCAGCAGTGGAGCGGAGGATGGCAGCAACTTGGAACCGTTGCTGCTAGCGTTTCTAACCGAACCATTACGGCGTTCGAGCTGCATTTGTGGTGCACAGTTATCAGAGTGCTCATTTTGTTTTGTGGTTTGCTCTGTGTGCTTTCTTTCAAATCCATTTACATGATAACGTTTATTTGATTTGCACAGACATTACTGATCGTGCCCCTGGGAAGTGGCTACTCGGCGTTGCCACAAAGAAAGGCGAAGGTTGCATTAATCAACAATCAGTCTTCATTGCGTAACTACGTGTGTAGCTGCACACGCATTCCGGGGCTTCCACCCTTGTCATTACATGGAGATTTCATTAAGCGAAAACGATTGAAAGCCTTTCAGGTACTGATTTATCCAATCCAAGTGTTGTCTTCAAATGTCAAATATCATATCACCCTCAACAACTGATGTAGGACAGTCATAGAGCTCTCCCTTCTTTGATTCTACCAGCTTTACCCCAACAGAAAAGTTCGAGTGGTTTATAGAACATAGAAGAAGAACCGCGCTAACCATCTATTTTAATGTCTTTAATAGAGGCAAACATTGTAGTAGCGTACTTACGTCTTCTCGTATATTTGCATATGCAGGAAAGACTCGATGGTTTCTTCACTTAAGCATTTCGTCTCGACAATATCACATTTAAAACTGAAATTTGATGGGAGATGGACCCATGCGCCAGCGGTATAAGTGCGATCTTTGACGGGAAGGATACATCTGAAAATAGCAAAGTTTTAAGACCCTGAAGATGCGAAAAGTGGTTTTCATCAGAGGACCAGAAGTGAGTTTCAACAGGCGAAGCAAGTTCAAAATTCTTGCATCACAAAAAACGAAACCAAAATAAAAACGCATTGAATAAGGAGATGGGGTTTTTAGGAGATGGCGTCGATTTCATTTTCAGAACTGTGATAAGTTTATATGCACATACTGATAACTGTGCAGCACGAACATGGCTCGAACGTAATGTGTAATGCATCAAGTAGAAACCCCAGCAGCATCCCCTCCTGACTGCTGCCATCCTATCCTCAAGTGCTGCCATTCTTCAGCAGTTGTTGCTATAAGAAAGAAAGCTTGAGCAACAGTTGAGGGAAGATGGCAGCAAATGGGAGGAGATGCCACCAGAGTTTCTACTCGACGCATCATGCCGTTCGGACCGCGTTCGTGCTGCACAGTTGCCAGAGTGGTACACATGAGATGATTAGCTCAGGCAACATGTGATTCATATTTATATAATCATCACAAGTGATAAACTATCATGAACGACACCAAAATAAGAGATTGACATGACAAAGATTGGTTAACACAAAATCTAATAAATGATGATTTTATTGCACCTATTTCTTGTGCGTTTGGTTTGGAATACATCAATAATGCATAAGTAAGTATTCCTCACAAGATTTGATAAAAAGTTAATCTAGCCTACAACGCACAACTCACTTCAGTTGGAATTACTTTGAAACGACAGATATACCCACACCAGCCAGCCGCGTACCTCTAAGCAATTGCCGTCAGAACATGACGGAGTTTCAGAACGCGGGTATGCTGGCTGTTAACCTCGCGGAACCGACATGCCAGGTAGCCCACGGTTCTATTATTGTGGTAAAACACAGTTGAAACCTTGTAGGTGCCATGGCTGATGAGGTTCAGGATGAGTATTGGCCGCTAACAACGATGAAGGCAGTTTGTTCAGATTTATTCTGGTGAGGAGGCTTTGCCAAAGTAGAATAAACGTTATTAGATTGGAACAGGGTCAAATTGGCAGTCTTGGCCCATTTATCAATGTAATCAAAGCGTACCGATGTGAAACCAATCAATGACCTACTTCATAGGAGGAACTTTGCATACCTGGCTTTGCACTTGAACCCTTTCGCTTTTTCTCGTACGGTGATGCGCCCATTATTCAAATCAGTTAGGGGCTCATACACAGCACAGTTCTGAATGGCGAATGTTGTAAACTGCATGTTGTTTGAAAAAAGACACTCACCGCCTTTGGGTTGTAGTTAGGATGATAGTGTTTTAGAAGTTCTGGATCTAGATGATTGAAAAGAACCAGAGGACAAGAATCGAATATTGACCTATTACTGTTTGTGGATGAATTTGCAAGGTTATACGTTTCAGATAGCTCTGAAATGAGGTGCTTTTAGTACTGCTATAATAGGGAAAAAGGGAGAATGAAGGGGAGTGGGGGACGTGGTGTCCATAAGCGGCCAACAGAACCTCAGCTCCCAATTCTCAGTAGCACCGCTTTTCACATCTCTGCTACTTCACCACTCTCGATTGATGGCTTTGCGTGCGGTGAGAGAAAACTGATGGTCATTCGCTTTTAATGCGCTTTTCTTACATTATATTACTGTGTGTGTGGTTCATGATAATTATGCTCATTACATGCCGTATCAGTGTGCCGTCTAAAAGTTTTCGCACAATTGCTCCTGCAACCACACAATTTCACGGAAACTGTGTGGTAAGATAGGGGAACTTGTAACATTTTCCCTCATCATTTCATTCATTTCCTTCACCATGACGGTATCGCTACGTGCGATGCCATAGGCCTAAAACAACCGTACCTGCATCTCTTCCCCATAAGATGAATGCTATGAAGGTGCCTGCGAGACAAAGTATGAAGAAGGAGCGAGCGTGCATTCTCTGAAAAAAGAAAAGATGATCCAGTGAATGAAGTGAGTTTCTGGTCTCCTGTTCTTGAAACGCCTCATTAGAGAATATTTCTATTTGTTCAAGTATGGGAGTCACCTATCAGAAAATGCACCAACACATGCAGTAGCTTATAAGCTTTAAAGGCAGCCCCACGGAAAACTTCGCCTCTTAGAGCTTGATCCAATCGTGATCCAAATGATTGTTGGGTCAATTTTGCAATTAGAACATCTGCTACAACTTTTCCATCATGAGTAATAACAGGTATGGTGAGGTCCGGAAGCAATTAGAAACCTTCCTACACAGAGAAACAATAAGGGCGCCGTTGGGCGGCCGTCGGCGCCCGCCGCCCAACGGCCCCCTTATTGTTTCTCTGTCTAGGAAGGTTATTTGTTAGATTTAGGTGATGCTGCTTCGAGAAATTTGAAGAAAAGGTGCCACTCATTGGAAATGAACAACTTTTAGCATCTACAGTAGCCAAATTTGTTTTTGATTTTTTTCGAAACTGCTGATTTCATGCATCTGTAGTACCACAAGAATGTGAACGAGAACAAAATCGTGAACATATCAGTGAAGTATAGAATATTAGCTTAAATATGAGCGCCAAATTTTCGATTGTTTCGGTTCTATCATGAGCGATTTCTTGACTTTAAAAGGTGAAAAGGGTTTTCTGAGCTGTATGAGATTGGAAGAATTGGCTCCTACTGTCCCCAAACAAGTCAAAAATTTTCATTTTTCACATTATTATCCCACATTCGTAAAAACCTGCGAATCCACTCATTGGCAGCTGTGAAAATTCCAATTTTTAGTATTCTAATGCCTGCGTAGCTTTCGTTCTCTAGCAAGTAAACCGCAGCCATCTGGCAATTACGCCGGTGTCCTACGTTGAAAAAACATTATTATATTATTATGTTATTTTTTGACTATTTACTATTGTTAGCGTTTCTTGAAGGGGAACCAAGGATTTCTAATTTTTCATCGTTGTTGAAAATAGAAAATCTTAGTACAACCACCACAAAGATATTGGGTTGGGCAATAAGTTCGTGCGGTTTTTTAATCTTGTTTTTACTGGGGATTCGATCATCGTTCGACTGTGTGTCATGAGCGTTTTGTAGCTCTCGATTCACTCTTTACCAGTATTGTGACGGCTTTTTTCAATTCCGGCTGTTCCTTATTTTCTATCGCATGGAATGCAGCCCCCTAATTCGACAAGAACGAACACCTCCGACTTCCTGCTACTGTTCGACTTCAATCATGGATCAAATGCAGCTCCAGAGGCTAGGAATACCAACGACGTCTTAGAAGAAATCACTGCTGCTGAAAAGGTAGCACAAAAGCTGATGTTGGCTTCATAGAGGTCAATTTTAGCCTAGGGGATATGCATTG
>KN767566.1:0-10345 GCA_000816745.1 Ancylostoma duodenale | reverse complement strand
CATATTTCTCGCGAACCTCCTCGTCATCTACGCTTTTGAAGAGATCCCATTGAAATCTCAGTAGTTGTTTCGCATACACGGTCGTGAAAATCAACAAAACGCCATTCTAAGAATAGGTTGGCTCAGCGAATGCTGAATGAGCGCAATATGCTTAACGAGCATGAGTCTATTGAGGTAGGGCAGCTTTAGAACATCCCCATGCTTTCCCAGATTGGTTGAGTTCAATGGCAACGAAGGCAAAATGTGTTTAGTTGCAGTAACATGTAGCTAAAGACTGAGGTCTTGGGGAAAACTATGTTGCAATTGGCTATTCTTCATTATTCAAATTCTACATATGTTCTGTAGTACTTTCGCTCAATTTCGGGTATTTCTAAAACTATCTGCAGGAGTTCAATGGAGTCTAATAATTGAAATTCTGGATTGCTTGAATCGCTTATTCACTTCTGTTCTTTTTCCTTTTGAATGCTCCTTATTTCTGTTTCCGGTTCTTCTACGTTATATATTAATAGGTCTTTCCATGTTGACAGTGTATGTTGCGACGCATAGTAAATAAATGAATAAAATATATCCGGGATATCACTCCAGATGGGCCCACGAGAGTTCATTAAGGCTACATATATTTGACATATCGCGCATCTTTGTTTCATTTCCCACTTTACCGGGGCGAGTGTGCGGCTAAAAAAACAATTTTTCTATTTCTGCCATTTTTATTAACTAAAGTGTGGAATTATTACACATATTTTCCCTCTTCCTTCATAGCTACCGTAGTTCATCATTGACGATGTAAAGAGGAAGAAGCCATGCGTTCGGAGAAGAAGCCAAAGAGCTCATATTTAACAACAGATGAAAGTATAGAAGGCTGGCTTCTCTTGTGTTTAAATTCCTGTTGCATTCATGCTCACTGCAGTATCTGTTCAAACCTTTTCTAGTTAGCTACACAGGTGTTTTTCGACAATATTTTTACAAATGAGTGGAAGAAGAAAGTAAACGATGTCATTTTTTCTTGAAAAAAGGAAAATCGCGAAAAATTCGGATTTTCGGTCATTTTCGGATTTCGTATGAATGTAGATCGTGTATGTTTGCTCGTATTTGTGTTGCATGTATCTATACGTGTATGTGTATGTACATGTATATATGACTTTGTGTTGAAATCTGGCAAAAAAATGGGCAAAATTGGCGAACGAATCTGGCGAAATATTCGGAAATTTTGGAAGAAATCGGATTTTTTAAAAAGATTTTCCGGATTTTCGGATGTTGTGAGTGTATGCTTGTGTGCATGCACGCAAGTATATGTGTAGATATGCAAGTATCTATACGAATTTGAAGTTCTTGAAAAAAAAATGGCTAAAGATGCAAAAAATGGGGGGAGGGATTCAATGCTTTCTGTGGATCCGGCTTTTTCTGGATTTTTGTGAATTTTCAGCTAAAATGTGTGTTTGTATGTATCAATCTACTTGTGTATGTATGCATATATGTATGTATGTGAATTTGGGGGACTTTTTTTGGTTGAAATAGCGAAAAACTGCGGGAAAATGGAAGTCATTTCCGAAATTCTCATTGAAAGCCAGACCGCACCTCACGTGCTTTCATTATTACGAGTGTTTGAAATTGCTTCCGTTTTCCAAAGTGAATAGTTGATTCGAGGAATGCTCATGTCTCAAACATTATTTTCACGGAATAAAAATTTCAAAACTCTGCTATGGACAGGTGACAGAGTAGTAAAAACTTCATGTCTGTGTGTTTTGTTCGGGAAGTCGAGAGATTTGAACTTTAAGGAATTATTCATGCGAGCTCCGCCCATAGGGCTGGGCTTCATACAAAGTGCCAGCAGCATAGAAGTCTGTAGTCTGCCTTGAGTGAAACTATCAGTCTTCTAATCCCTTTCCAGATTATTGCCGTCAAAAGAAGCACTTACAGGCCACATTGCTGTCCACGGTTCCTTAACGTTTTTGGATTCGTCTTGGAACTGATAAAAATAATTGAAGAAATCATGGTTATCACAAAAGACCCTTGTTCGTATGGATCCATCTAACACTTCAGAAGTTGAGGTATATATGGTGCACAGGCCTGAATACACTCAAAAGATCTAGTCTTTCAGAAATCGCGTAGTGTCATAGCACCTAGGACGTCCATGCCTAAATTTTCTTCTCTAATAGCACTTTTGTTCAAAAATATATTCGCTAGGAATATGCGCTTCACATTACGAGATCAATTGCTGACTCCTATCTCCACACCAACTCTTTTTTAAAATCCAATTATTATTCTCATTTCCCAAAAGCACCTTTTATTAGTAAGAGGTCCCTCTCAGCTATAGCTCCCCTCTTATTGGATTTCACTTTACAATAATGCATGCACATGCTTTTCCTGCAACAGGACCTCTCTAAAATTTCCGACACCTCCATCTACCTTCCTTACTAGGTTACATAAACGCACCCTCAATCCTATCAGTATGCTAAATGTATGACATTCATCGACACTACTCCATTGCCAAATCGAAACTCACACAATATATGTATTTGATCAATTTATTAGTCTATTTTAGTCATTTTTATGTGCGTCGCTTGAAATTAAGGCCTGTTCAGCGGCCTTTCCCAATTAATTAAATTTGTCCCATTGTCCCAATGTAAAATTGATGAAGCCTCTAACATCCTTTAAAATTTGAGCCGTGACCGTTATAGTTCACAGAAAATTGAAGGAAGCCATCCAATTTTTTCTTTTGACAGAAACTCCCATGATTTTGAGAATCTGAGGGGTTTCCGGACCTTTCTGCTGCCATTTTTGTAGATACTCTTTAGAGTTGCGCTGTATTCACAGCACACTTCTCTTTTTATAATTCCTCTGATATCCTTTTCCTATCATTATCTAATACTTCTTAATGCATACGTATCCTCTATTGTGCTTGTCAACTGTCAAGTTAAAAACAATTGCTCCAGGCTTCAACGCACGATGAACATCGTCGGCTGGGTTCTTGCAATAATCCTCGTGGTTCGTGATGCGTCGTCGACAAATTTAGGTTTGTTTTTGATCGTTCAAGTATAACTATTCACGACGGTTGCCTTCTCTTCGAAGAGGGTTTGAAGAGCAGCTAAGATGAAAGACCCCTAATGTCTTTTCTGCGCAGAATTCTTACACTCCTTAAATCGCCGCATTCACTGCAAAATCCTCGGCCTTAGGCAGATCATCAGAGCTAATCAGAGCTGATAATCACACCAGGTGGATGAATTTCCTTCAATTCAAGCTGTTGACCTAGTTTTCATCAAGTGGAATGCGCGGGCCACCTTAAGCTTCTATTTCATTCCCAATAGTTTTCAAAGTTGAGACGTTAGGTCACACTTTGCATTGATTGCCCCTGGCATTACAGTGATGTAAGTTAACACATTCCGGACCGAGCTCATTTTCGCATGGCGAGTGCGCGTGACCAATCAATATTTTTCGGCAGCGCGGCGTGATGCACCATGTGCGTCACATGGCCACAGGGAACGGTTTTTCGAATGTGAACAGTACGCTTCGCGTTTTTTGAGACTTTGTGTTTTTTTGGCTTGTAATGTAAAGACCATCTTTCATCTTTCGTATTCCAGTGATACTTTGCTAACTGATTAGAATGTTTTGACGTGAATTCGGTTTCCAAGAAATATTTAATTCGAGGCTTTTGCTAAAGTAAGGGCTCTGTCCGGGCCCATCTGATGTTTTGTTCTCTGCGTCAAATACTGTAGCTACGTGAAAGGGCCGCCGGAAAAGGTGGAGTTTTCAAAGCACGGGAATGGCGTGATGCACCATGTGCATCACGTGGTCACACGGGAAGGAAGAGCGCGATGCACCACGTGCATCCATTGTCCGCAATATGTTAAGCATAGGAGTTCATCTGTTAGGTTGCTCATTCGTCATTATTCCAACCAGGAGTAACACAAAATTTTAATTGTACATATGTATAGGGAACTCCAAACGGTCGCAGACAGGGGCGGGACCTCAGCGCCGCTCGCTTGGGCAGAGACACGAGCACTCTGGAGAGCAGAGAAACCAGAGCCACATGGTGAGCGCTCGTGCCTCTGCCCAAGCGAGCGGCGCCGAGGTCCCGCCCCTGTCTGCGACTGTTTGGAGTCCCTTGTACATCCCCTTATCTTGCTTTGTAAACGATGTACATATAGCCTTTCATCTCCATCCGAAAGACCTGTTATGATCTGCGAGGAGAGTGCTCCGCTTTCTCACTTCAATAAGGAAAATTACAAACTTCTTCTGGATTTTAGTGCTAATCCCTTCTCACTCATAGTTCTGTAAAGTACACCTATTCTAATACTATTCAATAATTCAAAAGTTCTCAACTTCACAGGCAGCTGCTAGTATTGGATTTCTGATAAAGAAATTCGAAAAGAGAGAGTGTTTTTTTTTCCACCACATCACCTTTGAGGTGTTGAGAACAATTTTTTTTCGTGGGGTACCTTCGTCGCTTCTTTTTCTCTTCTGGGAAGTGATCCGCGTACCTCTTTTATTCTTTCATTTATCCAATCCTCACCCATCTTGTCACTGTTGTAAACTTCCAGAACTGCTATGGCTACTCTGGGCAGAATTTTAAACAGGTGAATAAACCAAAAACTACTATTTGTAAATCTATTAAAGTGGTTTTCGTGAGCAAGATTACATATATTTTTAGCGAATAATTACATTAATGCATGTATGGTCTACTAGCTCAGAGGGGACCGATGAAGTGACTTTGTCTGCAATTACGACCGCACTGCTTTCATTGGTGGGGGATGCGTTTGGAAGGAGATTTTATCAAATGGATGTAAGGAAACTTCAAAGTGGAAGGAATTACACCATATTCATACCAAGAAAGTGTAAAGATCAGATCAGTTGGCTGGCACCGTGATGAGGTCGTAAATGCAGACAAAGTCACCCTACAGGTCCTCTATGGGTTAATAGACTGTGAAGTCCTTACGCTCAATCGGCGGAAAATTTTCGAGCGCCCCCGGCATGCGGCGCGTTTGCGGCGCAGCCCTCTTACGGCAGCGGTCCCCTTCGTTCGTCAGACTTTCAGCCCATATGAGTGTTTGTCTTTCACTTTTTTCCTTAGTTAAAGTTTATTTGAAGGTATGAGGCTTGTGGCTGACCGATATCGACCGGACGGCCCCAGAAGAGGGCCGCGCCGCGCACGCGCCGCATGCTTGGCGCGCTCGAAAATTTTTCGCCGTGAGGACTATACTTCCCGCAACGTCGCACTTCGCAGGCATTTAATTTTTTGGAATCTTACCTTACCTGTTGTACTCTGTGCCTTGTTTCGTACCATTTTAAAGGTACTATTGTATGGGCGTTACTTACATCAACAAAATTAGCTAGGTAAACATTCTGACCACAACGAAATCCTCACGACATTAATGTAACAGGATATCATTTAGTTTTAATACTTCAGAAACTAAGAGCTGTCTCCACAGCCTTATAAAGAATATAGTTCACAGAACAAGTATAAAAACTACTTCAGAACTTTATTTCAATAAATTAGAATTTCCAAGTCTCTTGAAAAATGCAATTCCAGATATCACCCTGCCATATCGATTCCGGTCGATGGGTGGTCTGAGCAGAATGTTTCACGTGAGATCCGAAACACCAAGAAGTATCAAACGACAAGAGCTCGACAACGCAGAGAACGAGTATTCATTTTCCCATCTTGGTTTTGGCGCTAACAGCGTCTTCTCTCCACGATTTGGCTTCGTCGTTGAGCGGCCAAGGTTGCTTGAAGAATAAATAGTGGTGACTGTTGTAAAGTACAGGTTTTTGTTAAACATTGAAGAAAATGTGAGCAGGACTACAAACACTATAGGATTCAAATTTAGTGAACAAAATTAGGAATTGAATGAATGAATTTAGGTGTGACAGCAGGTGCTTGCTATGTACAGACATTGAAACTAGCCTACTATTCTAGAGGATAGCAGCTGATAGCATGTAGTCTTCAATCTGAGGACATTTTTCTGGCTAGAAAAAGTCATGCCACAGGTAAACGTGATCTTTTTAGGAATTTTAGTCACTCCTATGTAGTTTTCATTTTACTAAAAATGTTTAATCGAATTCAATCAAGCAACAGGTTCTGATTAATGAATCGTTATTATTTTATGAGAATTTATTTTTCAAACTGTTCTATTAGGCGTAAGAACGGTCAAGTAGTCTGATAAAAGTAAATGGGTGTGATATTAATTATCACAGAAGATATCTGCAGGTCTTCATCGAATACAGCGATAGGAAACTTCCACTAGGTCTTCCTAATATTCGTCAGAATCCGTTGATTCCCCTTCATCACATCATAAGGAATAACGAATCCGTAGCTATGAAACCATTATGTGAATAGGCATGCAGTGAGCTTCGATGGTGGTTCGTTTTTCGCGGACACGGGGAACACGCGCCGCGGCAGCGCCGCGCAACAGAACCGGCGCCGTAGTTGCGAATCAGGCTCTTCTTAATAGATTTCCACCACATTCGGTGGTAACTCCCAAGCAAACAAGCTAACTACCAAGAAAACCCTATCTTTTGTTGACGCGGAGAGGATTCTTGCGCGAGCGGGGCGGTCGCGTCGCGTGTTTCTCGATCATGCGGAAAACGTACCCTCATGAACACCTCCTTTACGTACACAAAAACTGTAAGGCTCGAAGTGATCTAAAATCGCCAACCATGCCTAAACACCCTTACATCTTTCAAGAAGCTGAAGACACCTATATGGGAACCTTAACTTTCACACTTGCGATACACTTACAGTCACATTTTATAGAAGGGAAGCTTGTATCCCACATAAGAAACAAATATTTAGTTGCTCAGGTAGCTCAAGATGAGATGATGTCAAGCTGTTGTTCAGATAATGACATTGCTCTTCAAAAGTACTGCACAAACAAACAGGTTGTAGTGGAAAGACATTATCTACGTTATTTTCATGCAATCGTGAATGTTAATGTTCGTATTATCCTTCCTGAGGATGTTCTAGTATTAGGTTGAGGAATTATAAACGTCCGTTTGAGGAGCAAGTAAAAATTTTGGTCAAGACAAAGGTTCAATACCAAAATCCAAGAGTTACTCTTTTTCTTGATCAACGACTCTCCGCCTTCTTCCACACAAGGAACCAATGCTCTAGCCAGAGAGTTCTGCTCGCGGGTTGGGTCAAAATGTTTACCCATACGACTTCTGCTTCCGTCAAACTTTTTGGAGTTTTTCTCCTCCAAGGAACGATTGGTCAACAGACTCAAACAACATTTTGGAGGTGTCAGACCTTGGCTATGAGGCGGTCATTTGAAGGACACCGAAATCCAAAATTGAAAATGCATGCAGTCGAAGAATTGATTGGCACCATGAATTTCGGTTCAGTTACCCAAGTTTGAGGGTATTTTCGAGGAGTCGTTTTCTGCACGGGTGTGACCGAGGGGCAGAGCAAACTTTTTCTGACGGAATTTCATGGAGTTTGGTGCAGTTCTACAGGTGAGATCCCTTGTCCAAGTTAATACAACATACAGATAAAGATTCAACATTTTTGTCACCTTCCAAATTTGTTTAAAAATCGGAAGCTGAAGGAACCTAGGCAATTCTTATATCAGCAGATGCGGAATAAAATGAACTCAAAAAAAAAGACACTTTAGCCGTTTTCGAATGTCCCGCACAAAATTTGAACTGGATTGCCTGTCCATTTGTCTTCCCCACATTTTCCTTGGAATCCCTTTGATTCATTTCCTTCATTTGTGAATTCCTCTTGACTTTCTTCCCTCCTCTCGACCCAAATACCACGAAATAGGGCGCGGCCGCGAATTTTTCACTTTCTACAAGTCTTTGCTGTGTCCACTCTTCACCATACCAATATGAAAAGCTTCGCTGGGTTGTACTTATGAAATTCTCATCATACGCTCGTGCACGACATATTTTTAGTCCTAACAAAAGTGTAGGTTTTTTGAAGCGCAATTTTTATTCATTTCATGGATATGTTCATGTGAGGATACAATATATTTGGTTAGGGAATAAGTTCGTGCGGTTTTTCATGGACATAGAAGCCATTCCTTTCCACGAACTCTGCCAGCTATACTGAGCGGGTTGCAAAGCTCCTTCCCTCTTCTATTAATGCTGCCAGAGACAGGGCAGTGCCTCATCTCCATGTCTACGAAAAATTGCTTCGTTTGAGACGACTAAATTTGTAGCCCGTTGCCGCAACTCTTTGATAAAGTTTATGAAATGAGATGGGAACTGAGGAAAATAAGTTGGTATGACTGCACTAGACCTTCAGAGTCTGTAGCAGTGAGAATCCCCTACATTCGAGTTCTCTGCTAGTCATTTTGGTGAAATTTGCGTGTAGAAATCGAGCATACCCAATGCGGACCATCATCTCATATCGAGCATTTTGGGGTTTTGCCGGAATGCGTTAGCTAAACTTGTACACTGTTGAGAGTTAACATCAGTAGTGATTATTCCCTATATGTAAAGCAACGTTAGCGCATAATCGCCTTTATGTCCCACAAACTGGGCGTCCAGAACGAGAAGCAAGCTGAAAGCCAAATTTGCTCTATACGAACTGGGTTTACCACTTCTGTGCTGTCCTTTCAGCAGGAAAGGTTCCTCTTTGGACGTCATTGATATCCCTAGCTACTTGAGCCACATTTGGTCCACGATTGAAGCCGAATGGTGGTCGGCTGCGGAGGGTTCAATTTTGTCGACTTGGACGGTCATATTCCATGCGCTAGAAAACAAGCTGAAGCGAGAATTGAAGGACGCGGTTGTGGTGGCGGAAAGAGCAAATTGAGAGCTACAAAATGGCTGTGACTGCAATTCATGCACTTTTCAAATCATCGTGGAAAAACAAGTTGAAAAAAACTGAACGAACTTATTCCCCAATCCAATACGATGCACAGTAAACAGCACCACACGAGTACATAAATGATGGATTAGTCATGCATTTTTTTGACTTGAGAGGGAGACCTCTATTTACTTATTCTGGTTAATCCTTCTTATGATGGAAGATTAATGGGAGTGGTATGTCTCTTGCACATCACTAGATATTTTGAGCCAGTTTTCTTGACGAAAAGTGATTTTTTATGGAAGTCTCAGCCGTCACGGAGGTAATTTTTAGTGAAGGCGCTCGAGTGATCGAAATCGGCTTTAGAGCACATTGATAGCTATGTGTTTAACACGTTCGCGACAGCGTGCACGACCGGTCGAGCACGCGATGTCTGGCACGTGGAACTGCGTGCACGACCGGTCGTGCACAAACACAGCTTAAGCGAGCTGGCGTGCTTCACGTGCCAGTGTATGTCAAAATCGCATTGTCGCGAACGTGTTGAGCATCATTTTGCAATCTCACCCTGTCGGTGGTTAGAGTCCATGACAGGAAATCGCGAGATTGCTCACAGCATTTGGACATCACAATTTAATACATTGCTTCTCCCCGAATGGGTCGCATCGCATATTTTCTTTAATATGCATTACAATTGCTGATTTCCCTAAATTCACTTTTGCTGGTTGCACTAAATTCACCCGTAGGAGTAACATGTAGTGAGATGGTAGATGCGGCTTGTTACCACGACGTTGAAATGGAAGCGCAACGAACTTAAGCCGTTTATATAAACTGTGATCTGCACGATTATAATGTTACAGGATGGACTTGAAATCTGCTAAATATATTGTTCCCAAGAAGTTCAGCATTCACGCCAATGATTTTCTATCGAGCTGACATGCTAGTTTCATCATCGGTGGCGCAGTGGATAGTGCTGGAGAACTGTAGATGGGATCGAGAGTTTGGATTTCGTCTCTGGTCCTCAAACCTCACCTGCAAGTCTGCAGTACTGGACACATGCAGCCACTAAGATGCTGCAAATAGTAGAATTGAAGAATTCTGAGTTCCTAAAGATCACTTGGCAGATTTATCACTTTGGACTGACTTTATACCCATGTGGATGACGCTCTGAATTAACAGCTCAATTCCTTGTATTTCCTTTTTTACGCTACAGTCAGTAGGTAAATCAGGCATTTTTAAACACAAAAGAGATGTGCTTTCAATCGACAGCCGGTTTTGGAACATCTGTAGGCAGATACAAAATTTTTAGTTAAAGTCCACATGCATGAGACGATGTATCCTCTGATATTTAGAGAGTAATTGTGATATTTTGCACACTGTGAGCTACCATATTTCCGACAAAAACAATCAATTCAGTCTTCTCACAGGAAATTCTGTGCAGTAATCTCAGAGAATCTGATGTAATGTAGCCCTTTTGTTCCTGAAAATTTGGATAGCGTTATGGAATGTTGGCATAGAGGTGTTTGAACAATACCACCGTAAAGATTGCATTGTCACGAGTAACAACAAATTTGACCCAGATTCGTTTTTATGGGGTCA
>KN767564.1:0-13438 GCA_000816745.1 Ancylostoma duodenale | reverse complement strand
ATCGAAAATGAGTCTCTGCGCCGGCTGGTTTTCCTTATTCGAATGTCTCAAGTTCGAGAAAAACTTTTTTTCTGGAAGGCGATGTAATTATCCGATTAGAAGGTGAAGAGCCACTTTGAATAACTATAAGTTCTTGGACGATCACTAGAAGAGGAAGTAATTGTAATGAAGTATAATGAAGTAATGAAAAACTGACGATGAAATATGTACTTCAGAAGACAGTTCTTGTCGATCCGTATCGGTCCAGACACTCCAACGATCGGTCCGCTGCTGAAAACTACCTGTAGTGATGATGATGAAGTAGAACCTACTGCAGTTGAGGTACACATGAAGTACCTCTTATCAGCAGTAAAAATCCAATCCGTTTAGCTTGACGAAGAGGCTCGTCGACGCCGAGCGCTGAATATCTCTAAGACGATGCGGACGCAACGAGCTGTATCATTTGGAAAAGGAAACAGAGGAAAGAGACAGGACCTTGGGATTTTGGCTGACCTCGGCATCTGCTTGGGAGATATCCTGCCTGCGATAAGGGAGAAATATCCTAAGCAGAAGCTCGCTGTCCAAATAAGGACTGCTCGAGCTCCATCGGTCATTTTCAGTGCAGCACAAGGAGGTTGGTCTGGTTTTGTGCCATTTTTTAGACCCATGGAGGGTTTTTTAAGAGCGTCGATTCCTTTCGGGCATTTTTTGTGCGGCTCGGTTTTTCAGCGTATTTCTCACACAATGTTTCAGGCATGGCTACCTTAGATGCCCTTCTTGATGCTGATATTTACATAGACGGAACTAACAACAAGGTAGGCTCTAGTTTCTATAGTTTACCAACCAGAGAGTTTAATTGAACAAGGTAAAGGAGTAACGCAACCGTTAACCCCTAACCTGAAACTCATTATAAATGTCATGACGTGAAGTAACAGATAATACATACCTGACGTTGACTGGCCAGTAGAGTTTACCCAGCATTCTACTACATCCGTCATCATATCATTCTCCGAAGAAAGTTTGCACATTGTTTAATGAAACGTTCAAAAATGATTAAGGTAAACGATACGCTACCATTCTGTGCAAATATCCACATATCGCAGTTTACCCTTGCCCACGTATTTCTTTTGGCTAACGCTATTGTACTACGCCAATTGTAAAGCCGTCGGGGCCCTAGAGAACAGTGCTGGGAAATTTCTATTAGTTAATCGGATGTGTCAGTCAATCTATGAGCTTGTGTAGGTCCTCTTTTCGCGATAGAAATTATTTCCTTTTGGGCCATTTATCATAATCACCTCGGGAAATTGTTTCTCTACATGTGACTGAAGACGACTTCTAAACATACCTGTACATTAACATCAAGTCCGAATTTGTAAGGATAGATCACAAAGAGAGAATATATTGGCGGGAGCTCACGGTCTTACGGGGAGGGGGGTGGAGCAGGATTTGCGACAGGGTAAAAATTCCTATTCAAAGGTGCTGTTTTTGATAGCCGAGAGAGGAACAGGGTTATGCAGGAGCCGATTTTCACTATCAGATTTTTTTTGTTTTATTTTATTGCCGCCACATTTGGAATACATCCATTTACTCTGTGAAGAATTCAGGTAGGAACAGTAACAATTGCTATAACTCTGGCAGTGAAGGCTCAAATACGCGGGAACCGGCTGACTGGATCGGCTGAAATCACCAATCTCAAGCTGACAGACAGAACACAATCGCTCGGATTGCAACAGGATGCCCTCGACAACGTTGCAAATGTCGTGAAAGGACCAGGCCAGAAGGTATTTCCGCTGTTTTTTTAAATCCATTTCTCCTATGGACTTCAAAACTTTTTCAGTTGCTGAGCGATGCTCTCCAGAAGGGTGTCACGATCAACATTCCAACCAGTGGCCTAGGCGGTCTACCCATCAATATCATCAATCCAGAGATCCGAATCATTGAGCACGGACTGTACATTGCCACCGACGTAGCGATTTCGCCATCGCTTTTTGGAGTGGGGGTGATGGCTAAAATTAAAAGATAAAGTAAGGAACCCCGGACATGTGTTTAATAACTCTGAGTCGCGTAGTCTAGCCATACTTTCGTTACTCTGAGTGTAGTTCCAAACAAAGTGCACCAGAAAGCCGTTTCCGGTACACCAATCGTGTAGACTGTCTTATTCAATTATTCACTCCTTCAAAGCGCAAGTCAACCAGCGCTATAATGTTGCTCATCGACACCGCTTCCGATAGAGTATGTTCTCTCTCTATCCTTCTATTCATTACAAACACTGCCGTAGTCGCCATCGCCAGGTGGTGGTGGCATCTTGTCCCAGTTAGCTGTGCTTAGTGCATGCATCTCCGTGTTGTCCTGTTGCGTGATTATCGAAGGCAGAACGTGCCATACGTGTCACCCCACAGATGCCTGAATCCATTTGCTCACCTGTATGTAATTAATTATGAACAGGTTATGATTGTACTGCAATAAATTCATACATACGATCTTTATCGTGAACGTTTATTGGATGTGGGTCGTAACGTACCAGTGGTGGACGCACAAAGTGGGCGGCGGGAGAGGGGGGGGGGCGTGGGAAGAAAAGTGGGGTCTCCGCCGTTTTGGGGACCCAGACGGAAAATAAAATTAATAAAGATAATAATTATAATAATAAGCATAGAAAAAAATTATATTAAAAATAATAATGAAAATAAAGTAGTAAAAATAAACTAATACAAGATTTTTATTTGTATTTAAAGTAATTTCGAAAATTTGGCGACCCATTCTTTTTCGAAAATTTGGCCACCCATTCACAAATGTTGTACTGGGCTTTCGCTGGCACTTAATCGGCGCATACGGCGTTGATATTCTGCGTTGTATGTGCATCACTATGTGGTTAATACTGCTCACCACAAAATTCTTGTATTCTCGCGGGTAATTCTTCTGAATTTAGCATTGAACTAACAGGCGTCTATTGTGGACACAATATAACAAAATATGGACACCAAAAACAATGTCCGATGTCAGCTTCTCGCGTTCTGTAGAAGATGTTTAGACTGAAACATGGGAAAATACTAGCAAATCAAACTAAAACATTTGAAATCTTCTCCAAACATACTGTTCATTGGAATAGCGTAGCTATGCTGAAGGCCCCTCAATCGTATTGATCTTGTCTCGCATTTTCGAGCTGTTTCGACTTCATCAATTCTGGGTGCAATAAGATCCTTTGAGTCCGGGATGCAACGTAGGGCTAGATGGTGTCCGCCGTCTGCGGAAATATGAAACGCGAGTATTCTCTTCTATACTGGGGCAGTACCAGCACTGTTTTTCTGACTTTGGTACCTCCTGTTCGGGTCACAATTCATCAGGAATTTTCAGCATCGTCCGTTAGAAGAATCATGTTGTCCACATAGAAATTGCGAGATATTTCCGCACAAATATCTTTTTGCGTATTGCGATCGAGCGACTACTTTATAGACATAGCAAGAAGGGAAGGGCTCGCTTTAGTTCCAAAACGAACCCTAATGAACAACAACATCGTAACATACGTATATTTTGAGGTGAAGGAGGTTTGTTCGTTTCCTTTAGCCATAAAAACGGTGTGGAATCTCCTTCCGGCTCTTTCAAATGTATCAAGTGAAGTGCCTTTTCGACATACCGTGCAATGAGGAATTGACCAAAACGAATCCGGAATAGTATGCCCACCAGATTTGGTGAATAGTTGGGCCCTGGTACAGGACATCATTGAAATATAGTTGACCCACTCGTTTCGAACTAGCATCTAAGACTACTCTTATTTTGGTAGTCGAACTGGTAGATTTGAAAACGGCTTGGTGTAGAATGTAACATACAGGTCGACCTTTCATGATACGTGAGATAGGGCTATCTTCTACAATGTTGAGTCGCAATTGCTCATGCATAATTTCGCAGTATTTTGCCCATAACTCACGCTTTTTGTGCAGAGAATTATAGAGCTGATGCGATCGACTAAGGGCTAGTTTGTAATCACGAGATCCATTTTATTCGATTTCCAAGGAAGTTGTATAAATTTGAAATTTGAAAAAATTTGAAATTCAAATTTGTTTATTGCGGATTTCGATAGCATCGTAAAATTGCTGTATGATCTTTTCACTCTCTTCTGATCTTGATTTTTTCACTCGTAGTAAGTATGCCGATTATGTAGCCTGGGCATGAGCCGAGCCAACTCTCAAGACATCGGGTTACTGTAGATGGGTTATAGAGATAGTGGAGTGTACTGTAACTTAAGAATGCATGGAAACCAAAGAACTGATCGGAGCATGGGAAACGAAGAAACGGAGAGTCCAGCGAGACTATGTGTGATCTGTGAGAAAGATCTGATTCGTAAATATGTCAACAAAGGGTGCTTGCGAAGCTAAGGGGGTTAAGGATGTACGTAGGTATCATATCCGATATAATTGTCGTGAGAAAGTGAAAATTCCGTGCTAGCAACTCACATCTAGCACAGTTAGCAACCTGCTCACACCAACAAGGCCGTGCACCCGCAACCAACCGCAATTAACGAGTGTCCCACGTGGACCACACGACTGAGACTGAGGAGCTCAGTAACCCTCATATACGATCACAACGTTGCAATAATACCGGTACCTATCTGTGCTAAAGAACATGTTGAATATAGAAAATGCTATCTGAAAAAAATGGTGGACAAAGCAAAGTTCGAAGGGAGCCAGGAGTAGGAACGGTCGCCAACCGAATTTCGTGATCGATGAAAAAACTGATCCGGAATAAAGGGCACACAAACGGTAAACGGCTGACGACGAGAGCGACTGACTGTGTCGTTATTAAAGGTACGAGAACTAAAAAGACGATCAAGAAGGAGAAAGAGTGTCCATGTACCATCGGCCGATGCACCGTGTACAGATTCCCGCGAGAATTCCGTAGAGCATCGGTAATTCTTCCTTCTTTTCACCGTGCTGGCTCGCTTGGAAGAACGGTTTTACCATACCTCCTCCATCGGAATGGTACAACTAGGCGCCGTTTTTTTATTCACGACAAGCCACCACCCGTCCAGAAAAATGGTTCCATCACTCTCTTTTTTGAGCCATCGATTAAACACAACCTGCCTGAAGATCTCTGATGCGGTACCACTTCTCTGTTGGGTATGTGAAGATTTTTTCTTTTCGTGTCCCTTTTGGGTCTTTCTATTCATTTCTACGTCTAATAGATAGTTTTGTATCTGGTGCTCTCAACCTTTGTTTTCCTTCTCATATGTTTCCCACCTCACTTTATGGAACGTTCGAGTTTCTTGGTTTCAATTAGGCTGTCAGTCTTTGCTTCCTAATTCTTTTTTTCTCTGCACTTGGCTTGGCGCACCGTATCGTGCATATAATATTCTTCATACACCACAGAACACTAGCCTCCAATTTATTTACTTCTCATTGCAAGGAAAGATGATTACGAAGAACGATCAAGCAGGCATGTTCTCCTGGTCTTACCCCCGGCGGCGCTCCACCTCACATTTATATCATGACTCTGATGAGTCATGACAGGCTGCTCTCGCTCTCGCGAACAAAGTTCCATCTGTCGTCTCTATTCACTAGCTCCAGGCACGAATCTGAATAGTGCCTTCCATACTCACCGCAGAAGGTAGGATGTTTCTCCGATCTTCCGTTGGGGCAGGAGTGGAGGACATATCGCAAATCCCTCAGATCTTGCTGCAGTCTACGATTGTCCATTTGATCATAGCTAGAGTCGACTCGTCTCCTCTTGGGTCTTTCGTCCATCTCTAGACTGGGTGTTTTGTTCCTCGGTTCGAGCTCCACATCGATGTCGGGACTTAGCTATTCGTCTCTCTCTTCCTCTGTTGGTACCATTTCCTCTGGGATGGGAGCTCTGTATTCTGCCTCTTCAGTGTCCTCGTCTTCTAGTCCGTTTTCGGCGACTGACCATGCCAAGTAATCGTCAGTCATTTCTTGATCTTACTTGGTGGCACCGCCTCGGTCACTTCCTTCTTCCATCGGTTCATCCACCCCTTCAGGAAATTGCAAGATCGAATATGACGAAATATGGACGCATAAAACTAACAGATCCGTCAACTTTATTACATTGAAAAGAGGGATATATAGAGGAATGTATTATATTAAGGAAGAGGAATATATTGAGGAAAGGAATATATTGGGGAAGACCGTGTATTGCGGCTGGAGCCGTCGAAGGAGAAGACTGCGCAGATGTTTCTCGGCTCATGTTTTTATACGCGGCGGCGAGGCTTTTGCTTCGGCGAATATTAGCGTATCGCGTTCTGTGAAAGATCTTTTTACTGGTAGGGAAAATGCTACCAAATCAAACTAAATAATATAGGATCTTTTCTAACAATATTAATTATTGGAATAGCGTATCTCTGAACAACGTCCGAGTATGGATTCGTAGAAATACAAGGTGGGCCAAAAATGCAGTAACAACGCTCGCTTCTCCCTCTTGAGAAGACTGTTTTGTCTTGAACTTAAATTTAGTTGAGAAGTCCTTTGGCAACGTTTTACCGAAATAGTGCTCCGGCTCACAAGTCATGTTTGATCCAGGACTCTGCCTGAATTTGATACTCTTCGCCACGCGGTTAAAGATGGAATGCGTTTATTGACCAATCGAATGTCCGACCCAATAGACACACCTAAAACATGGGTAATCAAACACAGAATTCAAGTTTGAATAAAATAATTAAAACATCGACACAAACACACACTGCGAACTAAAAGATCGTGATCTATTAGGAGAAAAATACAGCACCAATGAGCGAGATAATTTTCCTGATACAATAAAGAAGAGGAAAAACTGATACAAGAGGAAAAAGCTGCTTCGTTCAGACGCTGACGGCTCCGAGCATCGAGACTCTTTAAACGCTCGTCGTGCGAAGGAATGCACGGTAAAAACGCGCGAAGAAGCTCGATGCTCGGAGCAATTTTCGATAGCGCTGTCCGCGATACTCCCGGGTCAAAAAATAATCATCTCTGCTCCACGCGACCCACACCTCGATCTCGTAGCTTCCTCCGCAAATCGTTGATGGTGTCGATCGTTTCGTTGTAAGCTCTTTGCAGGATATCCCGACGTTCCATGATCACCTGGCGTCGCTCCGGTAAGTCGCAGATAGCAGGACTGTGACCTATTTTCTTGCAGTGACGACAACGCGTCCCATATTTCTTACACATCGTTCCTCCATGACAACGTCTTTGTAGGCACATGAGGTATCTGCGCTGTTTCCTGAGAATCTCTACGCGTTCTAGCGCTTCCCTGTGGACTACGCACGAATCGGAGTAGTGAACTCCGATCGCACCGCAGAAAATGCAAGGCATTATCTCTTCTTCCTTGCTATTAATCCGTCTTTGAAATCCGTCTTTCAAAGCGCCTTGGATGACATATCTTTTCGATCTTTACTTCTTCCATCATTGTTTCCAATTCCAATTTCGCCTGCAAGGTGCGCTGCAAGTCTTCCTGAAGGCGTCGATTTCTTTCCCATCATCGCATCTCGGAGACGGGGCGGCGTCGTCATTTTCCTCTGGTGGAGCGCTACCCTCGACATCATCGTCGCTCAAGATCGCTACCTCATCGCCCTCTTGAGGTTGAGCACTTCAAATTTCCCCCTCTTCTGCTGGATCGTCGTCTTCTCCGGACTCATCCACCATGAAAAGCATCTCTTCCGGTTCAATTTCCTCTCCTTCTTCTATTTCCAGAGAATCAACGGATTCGATGTAGTCAGCGTTCCGACTGGTTGTGCGTTGTTCGTCTTCATTTTGCTTTCTCCTTTTGTTCTCTTTGTCAGCGTCGTCATTGAGGCATAGGTTGCGTTCCTGCATAAAGATGCGTTGCGCTGATATGGTGGAATATTGTGTACATAGAGAGGATTTGTGCTTATCCGATCGACAAAACATACATAATGGGATTTTATGAGTCAGTCTTGGAGGAGGAGGATCTCTCAAGTTGGAATGTGTGTCGTGGTGAACGGTTTTATCAACCATCTCTTGAATGCGCTCCTCCGTTGTAATGAGATCATCAAGAGTGTTGATAATGTCTTGCATTCTCCAGTCGGAATCATTCGTGCTCTTTGGAAGGCGACACGCGAGCACTTGACGTTGAATTGCGGGGGTGAACTTGGCTAAGATTTTTTGTGCTAGGTATGATCCGTCGAGGTTGATGCTCAATTTTCCTAGTTGGGTGATGATGGGAATGATATATTTGAGAAGTCGACGTTGGCCTTGAATCGTTGAACGTTCGGCCCTAGCATTCTCAAAGCGAGTTTGAAGCGAAGCTATCAATTTGGTATTATCGCCATATTTCTTCTGCAGAAGTTCTACAGCGCAGTCATAATTATCTTCTGTGACGGGATAGCGTTTTACCACTTCTCGTGCTTCTCCTGTGAGGGCGCTTAATAGATAATTGAATTTTTGTAGCTTCGTTAACGGTTGGTCATGGACGTTCGCTCTGAATAAGGTTCAAAAATTGCTATATTCCCATACCTTTCCGGAAAAATTGGGGATAGGTATGGCCGGTAGTTTTGGTTGCGTCATTTGGACCGCTCCCCCGATTCCATTGGTTGGCGCTATTGGTATAGTCCCGCTTGGCGCATGCATTTGCTCGCGCGCACTTCGTAAAGCAGCATCTCTGTGAATCGCAAAGCAATGCGCACGATCGAGTACTGCATGCGTGGAATCAATGTATTGTTGCACTTGTTTCTGCTGCTCCTCATCGAGCGTATCGATCAATGAGTCACATGTTGCTATGAATGCAGACAACGTATCCAGGATTAATTGAGAAGTGGAGTCAATCTCATGAAGCAAAGCTTGAGTTTCATTGTTAGCGGAGAATTCAGTGCCAATGGGGTGCAGCTCTTTTTCCCCTTTGTCCAAAAGGCGTGACAGGTTATTACAATAACGCGTCAATAAAGCTTTTTGAGATCTCAGGAACATTGGATCTGCCATAGTGATATCTGTGAGGGAGCAGCAAGTGAAGATTCGGCAAAGTTGTTTTTTTTTTTTACGAATGAAGGTTTGTAACTTGGCGTGGTGATAACAAGTGAGAATACGAACAACTGCTTTCTGTTTAGAAGACCGAAAAAATTGCTGTGTTTCAGAAAGGAATGAGAATGAAAAGAAATTGCGTATCCAAAATGCTGGCGTAGAAAGGCGAAATCCCAAAAGGCCACAATTAAGTTGCGAAATAGTTCTTGATCTCCGAATAAGCAGAAAAAAATCGTACCGTCCACTGTGGTCCAGATCCGTTCAAGCGATGCACCACAAATTTGATACTTTTCGCCGCGTGGTTAAAGATGGAATGCGTTTATTGACCAATCGAATGTCCGACCCAATCGACACACCTCAAACTTGGGTAATTAAACCCAGAATTCAAGTTTGAATAAAATAATTGAAACAGCGGCACAAACACACACTGCGAACTAAAAGATCGTGATCTATTAAGAGAAAAATACAGCACAATGAGCGAGAGAATTTTCCTGATGCAATAAAGGAAAGGAAAAACTGATACAAGAGGAAAAAGCTGCTTTAATCAGACGCTGACGACTCCGAGCATCGAGACTCTTTAAACGTTCGTAGTGCGATGGAATGCACGATAAAAACGCGCGAAGAAGCTCAATGCTCGGAGCAATTTTTGATCGCGCTGTCCGCGATGCTGCCAAAAATACTTTTTTGGTCCTATTGGTTTCATCGAGTGACCACTCATGCCCACTCACTCATGCAAGCACTTCAAGAAATGTTGGATTGCCTGAACAGCGACCTCACTTTGCATCTTGGGTCCTGGGCCGGAGTTGACAGGGGATATCCCCAGATGAAGGGTTCCCTTATGTTGTACATGACCTAGTTAACATAAATGCTACGACATTGTTTCGAATTACATACTATAATAATTCTTTTAACACTTCTGTGTTACCGCATTTGTGGCCCACCCTGTAAATTCGACACAAGTGCTGTTTTGACGCTTTCATTCTTAAATTGTAAAATTTATCACAGATGGAATTTATACCGAAATGCAGTTCACAGCGAGGAAGCTCCTGAAACAAAATTATGTACAATTACAGTGTTACAATTAGAAAAATGTTGCCAAAATATGCATGAAGAAGCTGAAATGGAAAATCCTGTACTAGCATCCAAATAGCTTGATAAAGAAATAAATAGTAATAACCTACGCCTGCGCTCCAGAACATTTTGCTGCACTACCAGGATTTATATAAGCGGATATGAATAATAGAAATATTGTTTGTTGCCAGCATTACTGTGATGTTCTTTCATTTTAATTGAAACGAAATCACTACACGTGTTAAATAAATAAATAAATGACAAATAGACCTGGTACATGCGTTTAGATCAAAAGCCACAGAAATTGACCTATGACTGCTTCCCTATCTAGAAAAACATTTCACGAGCGAAAGTATGCATAATTACGAATACTTAACTGAAGATCATAAAGTTTATTGCTCGCCAAGGTGTAACCTTTCCCGTTGACGTGCACGCATTTACCAAAAATCTGTAGGTTGAGCCTCACCGATTTTTATATTGCTATCTCTAGCAAGCGAATCGTTAACTGACTTCCTAGGGATAAGTGAAGATAAAAATGAACCAAGGCGGGCAGACCAGAAATAACGTTATATGGAGTGGAGACAAGTGTTGCGGAATTCGGTATGTTCTGAATAGCAGCAGTATATGCTATATCGGATAGGATTCTTTTCGCTTTGGATCCGTACATAGTATTTACAAGAAAACCACACGAAGTAGGATATAATTATGGTAAATAAAAACAAATGAAGACTTTCGGGTGTATGCAATCAGAGCAAGCCCTGACTGGCCAAAAATGGGGGTATTTTCTTTATGTAGTTGGACGCAGTCTCATCATCTGCTCCGCTTTTTCATATTCCCAATTTCGCCTTGAAGGCAGCACCCACGGAAATTTTTTGTGATCGAGATTTTCATCGTTTTGGGTGCTTAGCAGTTCTCTCAACAATTCTACGAAGGTTGCACTGCCGTAGACAGCAGCATTCTCGAGATATAAGGGGATCGAAAGTGTTCCAGCGTTCCAACAGGATACGTTGTAGAGGAAATAAACGGACGTTTTGATTTACAATCACTGTCTTTCTCTATGATGATACTTGCTCTCATTCCCACTTCCCTACATTATTGCTTGGGTAACCAGCCCATTCTTTGCAAACAGGCTTAACTGGTGGCAATGAAAACCGCCTTTTTTGTAGGATCAGACAAAATTGAACACAGCATTTCACTGTAGCGTTCAACCTAGGAACATAGTAAGATCTGTGAGAGCAAAATTTCAAATTTCAAATGGGTGCTACCTTCAATCGTCACATACATATTTGACTGAATCGCTGGCATAACAGACTGCTTTCTCAATAAAATCGCTTCTAGTAGTGGCCAATTTCAAAAGGGGTATCCATTTTTGTGTTGATTTTTCTCCCGATTTCAATAGAACCTTTACTTCAGTATTTGAAGATGTCGCGTTTCTTTCATTTTTAACAACTGTTGGAAGCTAACACAAAGACACAAGAACGGCATATGTCGTGCCAATTATGACCATGAATAAGTTCTTATGAAATCTCGCGCCATATCATGCCCAAATATTATATTTGTTGCTTGCTTGAATATTATAATCACTACCTACTACTTTAGGCCGGATGAGGATCGGAGTATTCGCTCCTGCTGCCTTTACTGCACTTGATATCTCACCCTCGTCGACTCGCCATGTGTGCCTCATAATATAGTAGTTCCTTGTGTTCATTATTGCTTTCTTCTCACAAACTATAATTCTCACAATGGAGTGATCGGTTTAGAATAGTTGGAAAACTACCACTACAACAACATTGTCCTTTGGGAGTTCGTCCTCACAGCAAATATCTCGAAAATGTAAACAAGCAATGACAACAAAGAGTTTGTCACATTGAGATGTTACCAAAGTCGAGTTTTTTTTAAAGAACAAGACGATTGAGACAGTGAAAATAAACTAAACGACAAATTTGCAGATGTCGACAGCGCTGCCGGAGAAGTCACCAAATCGCCGTTGGAGCAGCTGTTGATCAAGTGAATCGTACCAAAGGGATTCCAAAATGTGTCGAAAAGAAGCAGATATGTCCCCTTTCTGTGGCTTCTGAAAAAAAAGTTCAAGTAAGAGTGAATGTTTAGAGTTGACAGATCAAAAAGAAACCTAAGGAGATTGATCATCTTCGGCCAGGCTTACTCAGAGACCACCTTCGTCACCACTGCACCTGTCGGATGATTGCCATAAAAATCAAAGACTTTGCTCGAGAGGTGGAATTCCAGATCATAGCCATCGCATTTCTGATTAAATGGGCTATGTATTAAAGGCGCTATGTATTTGAATCTGTTTGCAACATGTTTTTCAAGACAATGGTCGGAAGTTGGCTAACAAATATGTATTGCTTAGAAAACGTGACTCAACAAGAAACAGATTTGGCAAGTCGTCCTACTTAATCACGTTTCAACTCGTGGACGTAAGCAGTGAGCGTCATTTCAAGGCAGATTTTTTTGGAAGAAGGGAACTTTTTGACAGCTTCGCTCCTTCGAGCGGAAAAGACCATACAAGGGGGGGGGGGGACAACGTCTGAACTTGAGACTAGCGCCGAAAAAAACCTAACTATGTCCCTAATTGATCTGTACCAACTATTTCTATCGCCGTTCGTCAGCAAAATTTGGTATTTGTCTGCAGTCCAATGGAATAGTTTATGAAAAATCCCCAATTTCGTTTAAATGTGTCTATGCTAACTTAAATTTGTGAAATTCTTAAACATTTGTGAGGAATTCTGTTCTTATGAACCTTACATTGAATTCCTTGCATGGCATTTATTTTTTGTCAGAGACATACTTGAACAACCGTCATTCATACTTGCATACAGCTGTCACACAAAGGAAGTGGTTTCAACACTTCTTCTGGTTCCTCTTCGCTTTCTGCCTTTCCCGTTTTCATCCAAAATGGGTTTTAGTTGAACCAGTTTCACTGGCCATAGTCGTTGTAAAGCTAGGTTTTTCCCTTGGAAATTTTTCTCAGCAATTTCTCTCCACCGCAAGAATCCGCTCCTCTCAAGGCTGAAGTCGTTTTGACTTTTTCACAGATAGGACGTTTCGCTTTTGTTTAATGGCGCCACCCCGAATCATGCCATGGGTGTTTCAAGGCCCTGCGCCATCGGCTCGCAACGGAATGACCATGTACGAGGTACAAGCTTTCCGCGTGTTTATTAAACCAAGTGCTCCTTAGATCCTTGTAGAATAGGGCCTTGATTTTATCGAAAGCTTCCATTTGCAGATAGTAATACTTGCGTGGCTTGTGGTACTCGTTCTGGCCCAAAGAGGAGGCGATATTCAAGCTGTGGGTCCCTACAGCGCTGGCAGGCGAGGTCAGCGTGTTGGAGGCGTCAGTATGGCCAGGGCAGTAGACGGAGGAGGCGGTCCCGCCCAAGGCGGGGAAGGAAAGTACGTTCTTCAGATCA
>KN767560.1:0-15442 GCA_000816745.1 Ancylostoma duodenale | reverse complement strand
ATTTGTTTATTTATTTATTTATTTATTTATTTATTTATTTATTCGAGTGTGCTCGAATTGCTTCGCTGAAATGAATTGAACACATTTTCAACGCAAGAATGACGACAAGGCATAAGGCAAGTGCTAAAGTATTCAAGCTTTAGTGCAGTCGTCTCGGTTTTTACCCACTTTGTTTGGGTGATCATCTGCGGTAACAATTATCGCATCTGCAATAGCGGCTATCTATTAAGTGCGTCTCCATTTCAAGATTTTTAATTTATGTGGACTGAAACCAAAAAGAAAGTCCATTGTGTTCTGGGATTTTTATGTGGATATTTTGCTGTAGACTCCTTTCAGCCAGGATTAGCCGTGAAGTCTGAAAATCATTAATTTTGTCCTACTGTCTTGTTCCTACCAGGGGAAAGAAATATGTAGCTCTGATGGTCGAATACATATTCGTTTTGCGTTTACCTCAGGCTACTATCCCTGCCCGTTCTTGCTGCTCAGAGGTTAGGACAAATGTTGGCCATGAAACTTATCCCAAAATTCAGCCGAGTTGTTCTACAGTAGTAAATAAAATTATCCATTGTTCGTGACTGATTCTAGGATAGCATGTCGTGCAGAAATCAGAGATTAGTTCTCGACTTGAACTGTTCATCCAATTGAATTATTGGAGACCTCCCTTTCTGATTAACCTGACCTGCTCTTTATCTCACCTTCGATCTGTAAAGAACCCGAAAACATAAGCTTTATATCATCACGCGTGTTTTTAATGAGATTAGAGGTGGCTTAATTCTAAATCGTATTAGTGTGAAATAAGAGGGAAAGGAAAATGTAAGCGACACAATCTGTTAATGGTTTAATGATATAATTTTTTTTTCGTTCGAAACCGGTTTCACCTTGAAGAGTTGTGGAAAGGTGAGCTAAACAGAGCTTCACCACGTTCTGGACAGGGTCAATGCGAGAGTACGAGGTTTCCACACAACGTACTCCCTCGCTAGGAGCACACCTTCTAGCCTGTTAGGTAGGGGTGCACTCTTACTGAATTAGTGCATCCTAAGAAAATTTCGTATTCCTCTCAAAATTTAGTCAGCATGCCCCACTTAACAGGTTAGGAGGTGTGCTCCTCGTGTGGTCATTAAGAAAGTGCATGGTGCAGCAGTTTTGAACAGGATCATGAAACCATGATCAAGAACTTCCGACGATTCTTTTTATTTAGAAATCACAAAAGCGACCAAGGGTTGGGATGTGTCTTCGAAGAAAGTGTCCTAACTCCTAGTCATGTTCGAGTTATTATTATTACCAGATTCTTGACCCCTTTGATACGCTGATTTCTGTGACGTACATAAAATGACCCAAAATGGCCTCTAAGCCTGGTTTTTTGGACGGGGCCTGCTGAGAAAAATTGGAGCACAACTGTTGAACTTATCGATCAGAGAGGCCAAGACTTGGCTGGCACTGCTGCTGTGGCAGACAACCAGCACAGCCAGGACCGATCCGCCTACCGGCTCTTACAGGTAGGCGCTCTAACCCTTCCACCCTTCCGAAAACTGGGTTGTCGTTTCTTCTTTGACATTTGATGTACATTATTGGAATCAGCTTAGCGACTGGTTCAAGCACCTGTTGCTCGCTATAACAAGTAAGCGAGGTGGGACACAGCCTTTTAGGAGAGTAAAAACAGGGCAGCATCAAAAACCAAACGAGAAAAGCCAGAAAGAAATCTTTACAGAGGCGCAACGCTGATGTTAAGAGTGTTGAGAAAATTATCTCGGGTGAATTCCATCTTAGCTGTGAGTTTTTCACTCTTCTACCTTCTATTATCAGGTGCAAGGAGACCAAACTCCACTAGCGTAAACCCAAATCTACAGTCACAGCCGTAGAAGCCGTTAAATCGTTATTTTTCATGACCCCGCCCAATAATTGGGATCAGACGCTGAAAGTTTCTGTGATTTTTGCCTGCAACTATGACACGGATCATCTAGAATAGATTCCAAAGGCACCAACGTCTTAAATATGTGAAGACGATTAGTTTGGTATGAAAAGTATCACTCATACAAAGAATTTTTGCACACACGGAGCGGGACTTGAGATCGCTAAACTGTTATACCTAAGCTATCCTGATTCTGGTGTTAGTATTTCCAAAACTATAAATATAGTAAACCACCACCATTACATCTTATCGATTATTCAATCGTTTCAGCGTTATTAGTTTTACCGTTTCTCGTCTGCATTTGTCTTTTCTCCTCCGTTCATGTGCTTTGCACATGCAGTAAATCTGAATCAGCTACAGTAGCAAAGCAATCTACAGCGCAGGTCACTCTGACGGGGGTAGTGCGCTTCTTAAGTTTGTAGATCTGCACCAGGTGGGGCCAGTCCACCAGAAGGCGAAAACTGAACGTAGTTTTCGGGTTAAAAGTCAATTTTTTTTAAAGTTATTTTGGAGTACATTCTGAATTAACTGCATGTTCAGTAGTGTGTATTTTTGCCATACATATCTGTGAGATATACAGTGTGGTCCGTACAAAAATACACATATCTCTCTTTGGCTGCTTGTATGTCGGTTCCTCTGAATGTCGTATGATGCGCCCGCTTATTTGCCCCTGCAGTCAGGTTGCCTTAGGCACTTCCTGGGCGCTATCCGCTCCATCGGGGTGGGATTCAGGGCTGCCCCAACACAGGTTAGGAAAGTTTAAATTTAAGATGTTCACTGATTTCATCCCCTCTACTTATCGGCTAAAGAATTTCATTACAGGAACCTCCTCTAATCCAATATCTTGGGAAGGTTTAATGGCCGAATCTCCATGAGCGTTAATATCGAAAAATGTCCAAAGTTCTATGAAAATGTCAGCAAACTCGATGCGGATCTGCACTGCTGAAGAGGACTATAACAACCAAAATCGATGCTACCATTCTAGTTTCATATCCGATCACTACGAAGAAAGATTTTGTTGCATTTTGGAAATCCGCAAAAAAAAGTGTGCTGTCTAGAACACGTAGTGTGTGTTGCGAGTACTTGCCGCATGGGATTGCGTGGACTCAAAACCATCTTTTTTGGGCTTCGTCTACATCGTTTCTCCATTTTTGAGTAGTATTAGTTGTCCTCTTGGAAGCTCTTGTGGACCAGGCCCTAGTATCCACGATTTACTGTGAATAAGCCCGTGCTGACGCACCTGTACAAGTGGAAACCTACGCTGACATGCACACCAGCGAAGGAAAAGAAGTTTAGAGAGCAAATACCATCGTTAGGGTGCAATATAGTTGATGACAAATATCCTCCTTATTGCAGCCTAAGTCACTTGCTAATGCAATTCCCTGTTGTTTTCCTTTTTCTAAAGTTTTCAATGAGAAAATACAGTTTTATGAATCCCATTAAGAAGGAGATGATAGGTCATTGAGCCAAGCAATTAGGGATTATTTGGAAATCTCTGAATTAAGCTGTTTCCTTGTGGAAGAATCCATAAAATCTGAAAAGTGTAATTTGCATCTGTAAACGATAAGGTGGGTAACGAAGTACTATAGGAAAGCTATAAGAAACTACAAGGTGAACATTTCCTAATACCACTAGAGCCAATTGCCACCAATTTATCTTTTCTCGACAAGTTCGAAGATACAACGATACCATTAAGTGACTTCCAAGTGACGTAGGAAATTGAAATGCATGTTAGACGTAGAGCTGCTGCTTCTCAAGAACCATCCTTACTACGTCCCGAACCCCTTAATTGAGCCGTTCTTTTATGAGCAACATGTTAGAACCGCTCGAAGACACAAGCTGCACTTTTAAGTGCAGATCGTCTCAATTCGTCAAGGAAAGGCGATGCTGCCCGATGGACTTCAGGGAACATCTGATGGACATCAACGGAGGAAATGCATACATATCTTCATGAGACATCGACATACCTGGTTCTGCTAGATATTAGGTAGTTGGTTCGTCTGTTGGCGTTCTTCTCCCGGGAGACCCTTTTTTACGGAAAGACTCCACGTGAACAACACCCCGCTCCCTTCCTGAACACCACACCCATTGGTTTTAAGACTCCTGGAAAGCAGATGTCTTGCAGTGATTACCAATCTAGCTATTGCCTTTGTTTATACATATGAGAAGGCCTTGCTCTCTGCTACTTTCCCTCTCTCTTCCGCGAGGTACAGTGAAGGGGTGATGGTCTTGTCGTCACCAGCGGGCTAGTTCGGGAACACTCCTTTCTTAGATGGTCCTGAATATTGAATGAAACATCTCAAAGCCGTCCTGTACTGAAAAGTCAGTGGTTTCTAGCCGTGGCTAGGATAAATATTTCTCTTAACATATGATTTTGGTGGATTACTCGAGTAGTAGTGTGCTAGTGAGTAATAACGACTTTTCATAGTACGTATTCAATGTACGTAACTCCTACTTATTTTCTTCCCTCACAGAACTAAATTTTTCTTTTTGCAAATTCACTAGGCAAAGGCAAACTTCAGCAGAACATGCATGGTAAAATATTTACGCTTTGCAGAATTTTTTACGGATCTGTTTTGCACGCTCCTAACTTTCAATGCGCCATTGCAGTAATCAATGGATTCCATTTAAATAATTTATGCTCTGCTTTGTTGAAAAATTGTTGAATTGCAGCGCGTTGCATGATGTAATTGTGAAGTTAGCGATTTTGACAGTAAAATAGGAGTATCGTAGTCGCGTCCAAGTCAGTCTCGGATAGATCAGCAAAAGTTGAGATTAGAACGCATTTAGAACTGTGTGGTGCCTCTAAATATGTACTTCTGTACTGGCACTTTAACCGAATCTGGATTGCTTACCACTGCGCTTAAGGTACATGGATCAGGATCTTTGTCTCACCTCTGTAGACCTTTGTTTCGAAAATTGAACGAGTTATAGATGTGAATTGATTCTTAGTTCACGTTTACGCTGCTCCCCATTTTTGTTGGTGAATTTGTTTTGCGTTGGGGAAAAAAGATACCTCATGAACTGATGAAACTGTCTCATATTGAGGACGGACATCTGTGACTAAGCAACTTGCAGGCTATTCAAAAGATTGTGTCATTTTAGAATGAACAAAACCTTGAAGTTCGTTTCTTAGCCTGATTCTTCTCTGTTGTACGTTCAGGGGTTCTGAACTTAAATGGTAGTGCGGGCTGCCCTTTATACACTCTCTTTTGCTTCCTTATATAGCTTTCTGGCACTTCTTTTTCTCTTATACAGGGTGGTCCAGATTTATGGAGACTCACCAAATGATCCATATCTAAGCCTTAGGAAGCTAACTCACAATTGTGTTCCCAGGATAGTATTCTCTCTCATACGTAAGCAGAATCTACATACCTCCATATCCTATGAATTTTGCTATCAACGGCGAGAAAAGACCTGAAGAATTCGAAGTAGACGAGGTAATCTCTTCACGGATAATCCCGCATCTCCGAAAGCGTTTGCGCTGAGGACTGAACAATTTTGAGGGCTTAAAATAAGGTTTCGTCGTCGAAGAAACATAAAGAAAGGAATAGGCAAGAAATCCACATAAATGAATAGTGAGAATAGTAATTACAAGGCAGCGAACATGACTCCCAGCACCAAAGCAGGGAAAATATGCATCTGTTAGGGTTATTTGGACTTTTTTTTCAGTGTCTAGGTAGGACAGTGGAGTTCATTATTCGAATAAACTTCCGGTCTTGAATCTCCCAGGATGATGGATCGTTTCGTTATACACATTCAAAGCAAATTTCGGCTTAACCTGACTTGATCTTGGATCTTGCAGCCATGATAGGTAGTCTTCCACAACCACTTCGATGTTTTCTGTCCCCCTTCCCTTATTCTACTCTTCGACGTACTGGTAAGCGACGCTTTTGCAAAATCTAACACATTAGCATAACATTTGCGCCTCGCCTGCACAATCAGCGTATTTGTGTAATGGATTTATGCTCCACTGATGGATGAGACATTCCCAAAATCGGTACTACAGGGCACTGTTGTAGAAGAAGCGCTATGATTGAGCAGATGAACAACAATAGATGGGACACAACACCAAAACTCGAGCTAGGTCGAAAAACGCGTAGTGTGCTCCTGTCTCTGTAATTTAGACCACCCTGTATAATCTCCGTACGCTATTGTCATGTGCTTACATCTTCTCCTAGATTACTGATTAAACTATGACTCTGATCATAAGTGAAGTCCCCGGAGGGTAACCTCTACGCCTTGAAGAAGGGTTCGAGATCCCATTGTTGTTCCTACGGGAGAACACTGCACTACATTGTTGGTAACGTTATGATGACTTCAAAGGCAGCATCCGCGGTATTTTCGCTCTCTAAGATTCTGCTGTAATCCTGCGTAAGTTTAGTACGATGGTGAGAACAAACCCGCTGGCCACCTTTATAAAGTCCCACGGGGAAGACTACTCTAGTTTAAGTTTTTTCTTTTCGTTAGAAAGGGTGCCGAGCTGCTCGAGATAGAAATATGTGGAAGGAGGTGGAAATGAAAGCAAGTTCTAAGAATCGATTGATTGTAAAAAAAAAAGTGCACTCATTTCATGGCAAGATCGTGCTGTTGGAACGTCGAAACACATCCAACCTGTTGTATTTTGAGAATGCTTATGCCTTTGGCGGTGCAAATTCCGTAGAAACTACATAAGTATATTCTAACAAATATATTATGTGCAATTGTGTAAATATTAATGTAAATATAACATAATAGTGTAAATAATCACATGAATACATATGGTGATGTTATAACATATAATGAAATAACATAGTAAATATTAAATATATTCTGACAAATATAACAATACATACAAATATATCACGACCGTTTATCAGGTTGCGACATGTCCAAAATGTCGGACATGAAAATCATCGTAGGTAAAGTGTTTGACGTTTTTATCTTATTTTCTCTTGCCTGTTGTTTCAAGTGGATGTGTTTCTGGAATCAACTTCTGGTGACCTGTAGCAAAGTCCTGGTGGCATGTGTGGCGTAATTCCTGGAAATTTTCCTCGGATGGCCTTGTTTCTTAATTAGAGTAATGGTAATGAGTAGCCTGCACTCTCCGCCAACGGTACGAATGGTTTTCGGACTTGTTCACTGGGAGTTGCTACTGGATGCAGCCCAGCAGTGCCTGACCGCTGATTCAGCGCCGTTCTGTTCCGAAAGCGCAGTGCTTTAAGTGGTCACAACATCATCGCACAGCTTCTCCCCTATTCTAGTTGTTTCCCTAATTGGAAAAAGGCTTACATATTGGCCTCATCGCCCATGGCATGTCTGAACCGCATGCATTTCCATCTTGCAGCAGCAATAGGATATGCGGTCGAAGGAAATATGCGGCTCCATTGGAAGAAGTGCCACTAAATTACTCACTTTATTGCCTTACTTCGCTGCCATTCTTCTTTATGCGATTACGCTCGAAAACGGCTGATTGAGGACCTATCCCGTTATCCAATTGTCGACGCTCGCTCACGCATTTCACACCTATCGCAGTGAAAACTCGCACACTTCATTGCAATCCATCTCTGATGACGATGACGACTGCATTTGCACTCCTGAAATCTGGGATGAGCTGTGGTCGTGAGATCTTGAGTCAGATGTAGTATCTTCTGTTCTTCCACATAACCACCGTCGTGCAAGCTCACTCAATTCATGTTTTCAGAACGCTGCACAGTGCACCGTCAGTTCCAGTCCGTGTTTAGGGTCGCTCCAGCTTTTGCGCGTTAATGATACCATCGTTCGCTCTGCCATGTGCATCGCAGGCCCTGGTCAATGCCAAGTAATTAATTTATGTTCCCATCTGAAACCACCCACAAGATGTGTAGCTCAAACATACAGTAGTGTTTGCTAATCAAAGCTGAGTACGGTCGTAGTTCTCGCTGCTTCCTCCTCACGCTTCCTGATTCACCTCACTTAGAATTTGATTCTGAGAGAGAGAGCTCAGCTGGAAGAGTTTCGAACAAGGAATGGGTCTGGTCGATATCAAGGGAGCACCACTAAGTAAACAAGTCTTACTCAGTACTCAAAACCAGTCACTTCTGCAAATGTCATCCCATTTCTGGTTATGACCAAGAAATTCGGACACGTGCTCCGCTCTATTCAGAGATATGGCTTGGCAATCCTTGATTGTTTTTATCGCCATGCTTGATCAATCTTACAGGACTGCTAAGGCGTATATTTGGTTTTCCATAGTGCAGTTTCCTCAGGAATCATTTTACCTCCCCATTGAGGAGGAAAACATTCATGATCATGCGTCGGTCGTTCGAGAACCTTCCTCTACTACCCATAAAGGATGGGACTCCAGTGTGCCACGGTTGCTAAGAGTGCTAGGCGTTATGTGTCTGTCGCTCAGAGCAGTGGTTTACAACCCTCATGCATCCTCGCTACGCTCCGTTCCGTTTCTGGAAGAGAACTTCCATTGATCCTATAATGTCTTTGTTGTATGGCGAAAATCTTTTGTCAGCCTGGAATTATGTGGAAGTGTAATTCGGTTAGTGTTTGTCGTAGCGGTGCCGCGAGGGGGAGTGAGTCTTGGAGGGAGAGTGCGTTCGCTGACTGCCTCCCGTGGGATATGGTCAACCGCGCGCAGATTGAGACGCTATGAATTTTCGATTACATTCGCGGCGACTCTTGAATTCGGCACAACAGCTTTTTTTACTTTTCGGCGTACTCGATGAAGCGCTAGTAAGTGTTAATTAGCACTCTTCTCTAGCAACAAGGGCTGCGTTTTCCGGGGTTCTCCCGGGGACAAGCACCTGTGGGCCATATCTTTTTAACTCTCCCGTCCTGCTCCAGACTAATTCTCCACTCCTTTCAGCAAGATTGACCAACACTCTCAGCACAGCCCCGGCTCCCACACCTCCTCAACAAGGTCACACGACAGTGGCGTGGACGATGCATCGACCAAGAACGCCGCTCCGGTAAGGGACGCTCGACACTAGACAGCGCGCTCGTTTTTTCGTTCTAAACCGTGCTCATCTCGCAGTAATGTGCATGTGTACGCTTATCCTTGCTGAATGGAGCGAATTATGAACTTTAGGATATCATCGTTCAGACCAAACCACTGTCACGAAAGACTTCACGTATGTCGCAGTGCAATATATCACCAGTACTGGAACAGTTGCAACAGCTGATCGTCTCGGATGAGTGGGTCGGTAAAGAGAGCTCACCGCAGTTCCATCCACAGCTTGCGAAAACTCGGTAACTCAGGCATTTACGTAGCACTTGTGTCTTTACTGGTTCTTAACAGCACCTCATTTTTCATCAGCTCTCGAGAAAGCCAGCGCCTGTCTGACCTCGGAAGGACACTTGTCACATCGTCATCGCTCAAAGCGTACATAGACCTCCTTAGCAGCCATCACAGACAGAGCATCGCCTCCTGGCTGTACGGCAATACGAGCCAGGCCCTAAGTCAACAATTCAGGTAATATCTATTTTCTAGCCAGGCGCAGGGTCAAACAAACTGACGTGGAAGGGGGAAGGTCTTGTGAAGGGCCCTTCCTTCGTCCTTCACAAACACCACAGATCTTTTTAATCCTTCTCGGAAGGGAAGAACTGATTAAATTAGGAAACGAGCCCACATGAAATTCTCTAACTTAATTTGGAAAGTAAGCATTATTGCCCACCTTGCAAACTTTTGAACCAGGCCCTTTAGTTGTTCTAACAATATGATATAACAAGATTATGCTTATTGTCTCGAATATAGCGAATTTGAGGTTTTGATGAAGTTGGATAGCGAGGTGATTATTGCTGAGTGAGAGAATAGAAATCGTTGCATATCTTGATGCGACTCCTGCTGAAGATACTTTCAGGTTAAGGTGTTCCGTATCACCTGAATAAATTGTAAGATGTATTAAACTGTTTGAATGCCAAAGAATTTTCCATATACTCATCCAGAAGTATTTTTCGAAATGGGCTAGGAAAACCAGGTTCAACATTTGTTGCTCCACCTGATAACCAGTGCTCCTTGGGCAATGTTGGTTCCCATTTCCAATTCGCTGCCTGTATTCGGGTCATTTGCCCACTAAAATTGCTCATGCTTGAGGCATAGGCGTGTCAATGGGTTGTGCTAAGATCCCCCTCCCTCCTTCACCCTGAATTCAAAGCTTCAAAACATCAACTTGCGTACTTCTCGCAGTTGTAGTGAGTAGTACCTGGCTTGTTATCGTGAATTGGAACATTAAGTGGTTTTAGAACCTGGTTTTCCTTCACTGCAAATTTCCCACATTTTGTACAGGAGCACGACATTCCTTAATTTATGTGTCGTACTTATAAACACATGTATTATTGTATCCACTAGTATATAGAAGAAGTGCAGGGTGACCCACAGTTATGATAAGAAAAAACATTCATTTAAAGCGCATTCCAACTTCATCTGGAAATGCGACATGGTATTTTTGTTCTTTATTGGACAGTACCAATTACAGAGTTTGAAAATATCATCCCTCTGCTGCTGCTTTAGCGCTGAGATGTTTGACAACTTGGCGGCAACTGGCGGTGGCGCGCCACTGTCAGTCTAAGCCAGATGAAGTTTCTTTCAATAGTTATGAGGAAAAATCAACGGATTTATATCTCTGTGAAGTTTTGATAGAGCTATTGTTTCGGAAACTGAGCAAGCCAAACGTTCCAAGTGGTTGAAATTTGGGGTTTCTTAGAGGTAATCGCCAAATTCATCAAAATCTTCACGCGCTCGTGCGTTTCCTGCAAACTCTATCTCACCTTCCACTTCCAATTGTATCAGAATTCATTCCCAACTCTTCTTGTGTTGGGATCACTGCGTAAACCAATTTCTCGGGCTCAGCGATTTGAGTCCATCTTTTCAAAGACAGGCGTAGGAAATTTCCCACCTTATATGTGAAGATTGGAAGTGATAAACAAGAGCTAATCAATAAGCAAGTATGATTTTGAGGAATGTGCAGCAGCCTTGAATAATTTGAAAAAGCGGAAGCTTGCATAGTGTCACCAAATTTATGGGCCACCCTATACATATAAGTAACTACATTAAAAATCAGGAGAAAACAATAAAGAATAAGCGGAGCAAAAATAACTGCAGGACAAAAATCAAAGAAGTTCAAATACACAGCGCCAGTGGAACTGCTTTCGGACCGCTTTTAATCTCTCATGCAGACCTCAGTTAGCAGTTCGTATGATCCTGAAAACACTCGTCACATTTTGCTTGGCGCTAGCTTTACATCATATTCATTTACATACGTAAATAGACCCCGCAAACGATGGGTGTTGGCATCCCTGTCTACCAGAAAGGTCAATGCTTCGGATTTTCAACAGCTTAATAGAGTTAGTAAACTCCTTCTAGGTTTCCCGAGGCCAATGTACATTGCTCCGAGCCAGAAGCTACATTGGCCCTCTCTGTTAGGAACGGAATAGGTGAGTACCTTGCCTAGAATTAATTCAGAGGGCCTGAATCGAAAGCGTCCAACTATGATCTCTGCAGGACATGCGATTCGCTTAGCTCTCAAGGACACCTATGGCAGCGATTACATGAACAACGGATGGAAAGCATTTGTAGAGCAGGTAGAGTGCGCATCCTCCCGCAGTAAGCCGCTGCGTGCATAGTGTCTGGCACATCGCCTTTTCAGAGATTAGTCAACCTTTAGTAGAGGTGAATTGTGTAGTTTAGGGTGCCCCAGTGGTTTACGTGACACCCGCTCTTCACATGGATCTGGCTCCATACATTGCCTCGGAATTCGGCATCGCGGATGTAGTGCTGCTGCCGAAGCTCGAAGGAGATATGAGCGAAATCGAAGGAAGAATTGTGAGTGGTTTCGAAACGCCCTAATTCTCACGTTGAATTTTGTTTCCCTAGGACCATCACGCATTTGAACGCATACTAGATGAGGATATCGCAGCCGGACGAAAGCCGCTGTTGGTGGTGGCGGTGGTCGGCTCGACTATCCTTGGCCAGAATGACATGGTATCCAAGATTCTCGAGATCAGAAAGAAACACCGTTTTTGGCTCCACACAGTTGGTCAGGTGAGTTTGCCGCGGCCATGTGGCTCTAGCGTTCTGGACGCATGTTCTAATTGAATCAATGCCTTTATGTTTTTGCCTTGCTACTTTATTCATCATCTGTTGCCACCAAGAAATGCACTGCATTTTCAAGGGGTTTTTTTAACGGTGCAGCAAGGGTCCTGGATACATTTCTAAGCGTACAATTCAGGCAGAGTACGCATGTACTCAGTATAGGGCAAGCAGCTGGGAGCGTAGCAAAGACTGCATCGTTATCAGCACACATCTGTTTTCCTATAGCGCGTTTCATATTCAGCGCATTTTCCAACAGAGATCTGTGGTTATGGGCAAGATATACATGCGCGCACAATGGTGATCTTTTCCCCTAAGACAATTTACTAGTATTCTCTGTAATATTACATCTAGCACACTTACGATTTCACCTAAGTGTGATTGATATCTCATCTTGGGGATGGCCAATCAGAACCAAGTTCGAACCTCTAGGAGCTCTGTTTTTGTTATTGTTCATTCTTCTGTGTTTGCCTATCATGGGAATAAATTGGTAATTTATATTAAGCCGTTGCTGCACTGCAGTTTCCCTAGTACTTCGCTTGTTGGTTAGCAGTTAGAGCGTACCTAACCTGTGAAATTCCCTCAAGCCTCACAATTCTCAAACGAGCAACAGGATGCCAATTTATAGCAGATAAACATTAGAGAAAGAAAGGGACGAATATGTATACTTGAAATCACCGCTCTTCTAATAATACTCCCTGTTTTTCGTACTTAAAGCTAGGCACTGTTGTAGTACATCCTCATTGATATTGTTCTGTGTCCGCTAGTTTGGTAGGTGTAACAGAAATATGTACATATATAGAGGCACATAATTCTATTCCGTATGTCAATCTGGCATGCTCGTAAAGAATATCATTGAATACTGCAAACTCTTCTCCTTCGCCTTCTCATTGAAGTCTCTTTTACTAGCAAATTCTTCGTAAAAAAAAACTTCAGAATATGGCCCATGTATGTACATTCGTGACAAGTAGCTAAATGTGATTCAAATGATTTCCGCTCTAGATAAAAGAATGGATCTATGGGAGAAAAGAACTTCAATGAAACCACTGAATTTGGGATTTTGAATGCAGTATTTGCCTTCATGTGCAATTTTCAATGGAATTGAGGTTATGCGAAGATGGACTATGCTGAGCCTCACTGCATACATCCTCGGACTTTGTTCAGACTACTCAGTCGAGATCTGAGACTTAGATTTTGTATTTTCATGAACGGCCTGCCTGAAACTTCTGGCGTATCAAATACTGTAACTTCTCAGTTCAGCCCTCCACACATTTTGTGGCTTTGATCAATGCACGTCTGTTTATCCTTCATCACGCTATTTCCTGCAATGAGGTGGCGATGAGCTCACTCCCAAGTGTGTAGCTCATTTCATTGCCTTTGGGTGCCATGTACTACTAGCAGTACAGACCGCGCATGTGAGCCATGTTGTGCAGAACACTTACCTACCGTCGCAGGGTATAACCAACTCCTCCGAAATGGCAGCTAATTTTCGTGCTGCTTCGCGGTATGAAACATTGGTGCGATTGCTGATTTCATGCAACGCGGTCGAGCATACTCGTACATCCATTTTGTACAGTTGTATAGCTTGAAAAGCTAGCTGTCTGGCTCCTAGAAACTATTCATTCCATTTATTCTGAGAATTCTCCTTTTAATTCTAGTCCAATTTGAGCCTTTACAGGCAGTAGCTGCCCTAACCCTTCGCGAACCCACGGAAGTACTCGTTCACGTCCTCACACAAGTTGACAGTGTTACGCTTCCTCTAGCTCTCTGGTTGGGTATTCCAGCAGCTCCAGTAGTAGTGAGTGCATTTGCCGTTTCATAGTAATGGAAATGTTGGCATTTGTCGTTCCTTAGCATGAAATTCCGTTCAGACACTCCATCGAACAGTGGAAGGCCACAAGCCATCGTATCGTGAGAAGCTGGAGACGTTGCCATGGTGGGTGGCCACACAAACACTAACCAGCAAAGGAATCACTGATATTGTTGAGAACGCGTACTTGCTGGTGAGAATTCTCCTTCCATGGGCACGGGATGATGTTTGAGGTGTTCCGTTCCAGTGCAAAGTCATGTTGAAAGGACTGTCATCGTTCCCGCAGATAGAAATAGTTGGAATGGACAACGCTGTTGAGTTTGCTGCCCGGGTTTACAAAAATCAGTATACCGCTCCCACGGTGCTGATATTCAAGTACCGCTATGCTGCAGCAAAGGAAGCCGCAAAGGTTAGCTATTCATCACTAGTTTTTGGTCTCGTCTGTTTATTTACTGTGCACTGTCTGTGTATTCGCTTCTCTCTTTCAGGCTCTGCGGGAGTTGAGTCAGAAACCAGAAGGCGAGCTGAGCCAGGAAGCAATCGCACAAGCCGAAAAGGTCTTCAGAGATGAGGCTGAATATGGCGACTCACTGAATTCATGGGTGGGGATTCGTTGAGGCCCCTAATGACATTTGAAAGACATGTAACAGTTTACTTCTAGCTGGGTCAAGGTGTCGTAGCGGAATGCCAGTCCCTGGGGATCCACATGATTGAACTTGGAGGCAGCTATGGAGCCGCGTTCCGCTTCTGTCCCCTTGAGCACGCCGCAGGTGAATACCATTCTTGATTCAGGCGCAGCCGTTTCTTGGGAACATGTGGTCTTTTTTGGGGTTGTTGGAATCTCCGGATGATGTGTAGAAGCGCACGCCCTCATTTTTCACCCTTCAGCGCTATCGTCCCATGTGGATCACGTACAACAGTTCGTCCGATTGCTCGGTGGAGTTCTGAAAATCGTCGACTCCACTGTAGCCGCCAGAGCAAGTTTCGAAAAACTCAAGAGTGAATATCCGTCACTCGCATTGCTTCCGGTTCACAAATGGGCAGGAGTTGGTGCCGTTTGGTAAGTGCCGACTTCGTGGTTGAAGGAGAGTGAGATCATGTGCAAGCCAGCATTCTCGTTTAGCTACGTACCCTCTCTGGTCAAGAGCAAAACTCCTTCGGACTGGGATGACAAAGAAAAACAACAGGTATGGTGTTGATTTATGTTAGGGCTCTTTATCAGTGCTTTTCATGAACAACAACATTGTTCCTATAAATTGGTGCTGAGATACTTATTGAGCCCTATCGCGCCCATGGAGTCATTTCACTATACTTTTTAGATCTCACACATGAACTTGGAACTCGTCCATCAGTTGCGATCAGTCGATTCAGCGTTTTCAACCGGTGAATGTGCGACTTTCGGTGTAAGTTCATCTAATGTGCACATCTATGTAGATCTTTAGAGGAGTTCTCTCACAAAGTATTACCATATAGAAGTGGCGTGAAAGTATTATCTGGGTTGCCACTGTTACAGTCAGATCGAAATAACGGTTTTACTTGCGGTTTGCAAGGTGAATCACCTCTAAATTACATGACAGTTAGTCTGATTTTTGAATGTGAATGAAGGAAGTTCACGCCCACCACAACTTATGCTGTGTCTCACCATGTTTAAATTTGTCCTTTA
>KN767558.1:0-16476 GCA_000816745.1 Ancylostoma duodenale | reverse complement strand
GCCTGCCAACATCGCGCGGGCAAGGGACGTCGCGTCGCGGTAGCAAAATACGTCGCGTCGCGGCAGCAAAGTACGTCGCATCGCGAGAGCAATGGACGTCGCGTCGCGAGATCAGAGGTCGTCTCGTTGCGAGGTCAAACACCTTTACAGGACCGACAGAGAAAAGGATCCCAAAATCAGTGGTTATCCTGCTCCGTATATTGTGCTGGCTGAAAGCCTTGCTAGCGCTCTCCCTCCCGGTGGCTGCGAGACCGCAAAATACCCACTGTGCAATGATTTCGAAAGTGCGGCTCCCGCAAGGATCATCTCGCTCCATGAATCGGTTTTTCGTTTGACCTCTGAGGATCTCTCTCCCCATCATTGTCTATGCACTGCAGTGCAACTCAGAAGATACGAAGGATTTCGCAAGACTCTCGTGGTTTGACGCCAGAAAAATCGGGACCCTTACCAGTCTTTATATAGGAGGATCCGATAATTACCATCACCGAACAAACGTGGAATTTCGTAACGCTGTGGCACACAAACGTATACAATTACGGACAGACTAAGCCCGTTATTATATAACGTGATTACAAGAACCCTTTACTGCTTCTGTTCTACTTTTTCCTCATCTTTTGAATGTTTTTTTTCGCACTTACACTTCTTCTCTAAGTACATTTTGTTTCCTCGTTGGCACAAACACCAAACTTTATTATCGATTTCATTCTCGATGATGAGCTGTAATACAATTAGAATTAGCATGTTATCACGTGATTGACAATTTCTGAATGCTGCTAGCACGACAATATCATTTCTCCTCAGTTTTCGACCGCTCGCGTTGCTTCGCTTCCACCTTCTTGTTATAACGTTTGATCATAACCACATAGCTATCCATGTACTCATTGAATTTGGAGTCCCTCTGAACAGCGTTCTCCTGTAATGTCAAACAATTCACCGATATATCGACCGCTTTGAAACGCTGTCAATTTACCCCGGCAAAGAGTTCCAGCAAACAGATGTGAAGAAAGACGTATTGAATCGCTGACTGAATAGCTTGGTAGCGCTGGCAGCGCAGGTCGCGAACAACATCAATCATCGATGCATCGGACTTTTCGCGGATTTTTTGTGCGGCGTAGTCGATTGCTTAAATATCGAATATGCCCGAATATATTAGGAAACGTTTCCATAACATATGTATCACTCACCGACAAATGTTGCGCTACGGCCAATTCCAGCTGAACAGTGAACAGTAATCGGATTACCGCCTGCTAATGTACGTCCCAATTTGAACATGCCGATGGTAGGGGCTGGATTTAAAGGTGCCGTGTGGTCCGGCCAATCAAAGTACGCCAAATGATGAACAACAGTGCTTTTGTTGTTGTTCTCTCTTAAACAGAATGAAAATGAGGTTGACTCAGCATAGCGTACGCACAATATTCCTCTTTGCGACACTCGGGTTCTAACAAATACGGAGTGTGGAATTCCCTGCCGGACACAATGCTATGTAATTACGGGCTTCCAGGACAAAGCTTAAACAATTGCCTCCAATTAGACACAATTCTCCATTCTTATGGCTTCCTTAATTTGTTAACTTTCTCGCATGGTAGTCCTCAGAAGCTTATGCATTACCCGTGGTACACTATCCGTGAATGAAATCAACAACGGATGTGAGTCTTCGAAAGTTACAAAAGGCTCGCTACGTTGAAGGGTAGCGGTGTCAAAGGCAGACAGAAGTTATCCCGCGAGTTTTTCCTAGGCTTTGAAAGAAGACAAATCTTAAAACGTGAGGCCTATGCGGTACCTCACCGTTAAGAAGCTTACTTGCTAAAAAATGGAAAGGCTTCTTCTGAACATCATGTTTATGATGTAAGAATCGGTGATTTCGCGCTTTGAAAATCTCATAAGAATGACCTCTCAAATAACGTCTCCTTCGCTAAGCCATCGAGCTTTGACGCGAATCGCTGTCGCGCGTATGAGTCTTCACTTTACACTGTTCTTCTACAGACAATATGGAGGAAGACTTTAAAGTAGCAAAGCATACTTATAGCAGGCCTTGTTTCAGGATTTTTGTTCAGTTACCCGTGCATAAACGTGATACGCACCCATATTTAACATCAAGTTCGGTGTGCTTAATGCCTTCGAATGGGTCCGGTCTCGAATTCTTAACTCCAATCGTGAAACCACCAAAATTACCGACTTCCTTCTTTTCTTTAGGCAGATATATACAGCACTTTTCATGTTTCCCTGAAAGTAGTAATAATTATTATACTTATCATGTTCTTTTCATCTCACCCTCAAGAGCAACATTTTTCTCTATTGGGATAAGAATGAAAATGATATGTCAGACAGTGTGCATCCAATAGTCTTCTCCGCAGGCGACACCATCTCAGTCCGCTTTATTTAATCTACCGCTTTTCACACGTCGCAGGAACTATAATTTCACAGCGCTCACCTTCATTAAAATTACAGAGCATGACAATAACTCTACTTTTCTCTGATGTGACCATATGCCAAAAATCACCGACGCATTCCAGAAGTGGTCCCTAGGAATTCAGAAATGTTCTTGAAGTGCACAAACTACAACTTCTGAGAATCCGTTGATCCATCCGAAGCACCTGAGTACATATATATTTTTGTCCGTCTGGCATTGTCATCCAACTAGCGTGAATGTAGTCGTCATCTGGGGGTCGATCTTTCAAAATCACTCGAGTGGCATCTATGCAAATGATGTCGTTGTATCTACAACAAGCACGTTTAAGCCGGAACATATGTCTTACTAGAAGAGAAAAAATCATGTTCTGACATTTTGTGCTGAACAAGGTTACAAAAGAGAAACGAGGAATCTTACACTTCTATAAATTTTTACAAATCTTCTCTGATAACTGTGCAGCACCAACGCAGACCGAACGGCGTAATGAGTCGAGTAGAGACCCTGACAGCATCTCACCCCTGCTGCAGCCATCCTGCCCTCGATTGCTGCTCAAGCTTTCGACACTCTAGCAGCAGTTGCTAAAGAATGACAGCGATTGAGCGGAGGATGGTAGCAACTGGGAGGAGATGCTGCTAGGGTTTCTACTCGACGCATTACGCCGTTCAGGCTGCGTTCGTGCTTCGCAGTTATAAGGGTTATCTGATGATGCATTTCCAGAATATTTTTAACTAGGCTGCTGAATAACGCCGGCACCGCTCGCTCTCATGTCGGTTATCATCTCCTCCACAACACGCTCATTAATGTCCCGTTTTTTCGTAGCTCCCCACTATCCAGCTCGAAAGCGCTTGCACAACACCTGTGGATCCGTAGGCAGGGTCAGGTGTGGTGCTGTTAAAAAAATCTCCCCCAAGGCGACCCCCCCCCCTCGTCCCAGGTAATAGTAAGGGCTGATATTTTATGTGGATATAGAGATTGATGACCTCCTTTAGAATCATATTCAAGGTACATCCTTCATTACGTCCTATGTTTGACTATCTTTGAATCTTGGCATTACCGAGCGAAAGCGTCGCTTAGTGGCGCTTTCTCTCGGACCCCATGTGCCGCGTTACTTTAGGGCCATCAGAACGCTAGAAAATCATTGTCATCCCCATGAAGCGCAGCCTCGCCGACCTGTGCGCGGATGAAAATTATTTTCTGCGTATCCTCGCACTCCAAATTTTCTGTGAAGAAATTCAAGGAGGATTTCCTATTAATGTCAGATGGGAATGAAATATATTTACGCGACTATTTTTAATTAGCGAAGCTCTGAAAGAACTCCAAGCAGCCCCTTTTTCCTCCACACTTCACAGACTTCTTTACTTTAATGCAGCGCAGATGATACTATAATATATTATCCTAAGAAAAGAATATGCCGGGAATTCCACAATATGATAACTGTTACTCTCTCTCGAATCTTCAAGCGCAGACGGGCAAACACATTGAATTGAAAAGTTTTTCCTAGATAGAATTGTGAAATTCTCTTTGTATTTTGGCATAGAAACCTTTAACAACCCTCCTTCATCTTTGTTCAATGTAAATTTAGAGATTTGGTGAACCACTCCATGATAGCACAGAAAAGCCGATATTCTGACAAAAATAGGGATTTCAGTTGAACCGCCTACCACTTGGATGAGTCATGCGATAGATTACGAAGTTACGAAACCAAATCCTCACCATCAGTGGCGGATGCAGAATGTGGGCGGAAGGGGGTGGGGCGTGGGAAAAGTGGGTTCTTCGCCGTTTTGGGAGCTCAAACGGAAAATAAAATTGTAAAGAGAATGTGAAGAATGAATGACGAAACGAACTGATACGCTATCCTGTTGCTGTCATTATAAACAAGCCTGTATTCAAGACATTGTTAGAGTAGGGTAGCACTCATTCATTCATTCATATCATTTCGCTTGCCCCTCTATGGTTGAAGGTTCGGAAAAAAGTTCGTTCACCACCAGAATTCTACAACACAGAAGAAGCGGACGGTCTACTAAATTGATAAAAATATTAATTAAAGTAATGAATAATTAACAAAAATTATATTAAAAATAATAATAAAAATAATCAAATAAAAATAAACTAAAACAAAATTTTTACTGTTAAGCAACTGCAAAAATTTGGCGACCTATTCCCAGGGGGCGCCCCCTGCGTCCGCCACTGTCCACTATGTCTCCAAGTTGCATTTGAGCAGACCAAAAAGCAACAACGGAACAGGCTGGACAGTGCTGAACTCAACTGTCGCCGATGATGTCGCCACACAGACCGTTAATGGGGAGACCGTACTCCTAATGGTCTTTATTTGTGCAGTATCTTAACAATCCGCCTACATCAAAATCTGCAAAGATTCTGAAACAAGGCTAGCTCTTGTGTGATTGCGATGCACTCATCTTTTCACTTTTAGACAGTGTCTGACATGAGCGCACCCATCATATCAGGTTGTGTACAAATGAATTGCGTTTTTCGCACATCAATTTCAACATACTGCTTTTGTGTATTATTCATTCAATGTGTATGTTGGTGTGTATCATTCCGTAGCTTGTCTAATGGTTGTTCGTTCTGTGATTTTATTTTGTTTCAAACCTCATTCTTCGCTAACTTCGGGTCGGATGTCCAAGATGCTCTCAAGGAACAGAGTTGTATCATTTCGCTTCAGGAGTTCAAACTTGGACGGAAAGCTGTGGAGGCCCATGAAAATACTGTGAAAGCGTGAGGACCAAATGTCATTTCAATTGGCACCACTCAACTCTGGTTCCGAAAATTCTGATCTGCGCTAGCCCTTAAGATGAACTAGATTGAGGTCGGATCCGTGAATTTGACAATGACTGCCTAAAGTTACTGGTGGAGTAGGATCCATAAGAGCTGTTCACGAGTTCGCGGAGAATTTCAATTTTCATTTTCGACCGTCGCCGAGCACTAGGGAAAGCTTGGAAAGGTGAAGAATATGGATCAGTGGGTATCCCTGACTTGAACGCCAGATAGAAGCTGAAGTGCTGTCATATCTCATTGGAACTGCTTTTGCGGAATAAGAACGAGTCTTTCCTTGATCGAGTTGTGACCGCGATGAGAAATGGGCTCTTCACAATAACCGTGGATGTTCTTCGCAGCGGTTGAGCAAAGATAAGCCTTCAGAACATTTTCCAAAGTATTAGGTTGGGCAATAAATTCGTGCGGCTTTTCTGAGCATTCAATGTATTTTCACGAAGTGGACCAGTTGAACTTAGGTTTTTCTGAAAGTTAATATCCGCAGTACTTCTTCTTCACATTTAATGCAAGAAATGCTCCTTGCGAGAAATCATCTCATAACTCTATGAACTGTGCGTACAAAACAAGATGCATCAAAAAAACCTAAAACCGACCTCTCTGAATCAGTCATCCTCTTCTTCGCTGTCAGTTCAACAGTAATGAATTCCACTTAGACGCTGTTAACATCCCCAGCAGCTTGGCTGCATATGTTCCACTATTGTAGTGGAACAGTCGGAGATGTCGGATATGTGCGCTCTTGTTGCACTGGAGGGTCCATTTCATGCGACGGAAAATGAGAAGTAGTGGAAATTTGGGAAATTGTTTAGAATATTCGTAATGAGCAAAACAAGAGCTACAAGAAAACCTATGAAAGGCTGTCGGAATTAGTTCAAATCCTCGTGAAAAACTGAGTTGAAGAAAACCGCACGAGCTTGTTGCCCATCCCAATAGAAAAAAGGAGAGCATCTTGGACATTTAGTATGAAATCAGCAAAGAATGAGAGTTGGAACAAATGAAAATTTGAAAAAAAAACGTAGAGCCATCAAATATGCTTTAAAATGATATGCAAAAATATAGGCAGTGAGAAATGCACAGAAAACAGTAAATTAAAAATTGATGTGCGAAAAAGTGCAAGTCATTTGTACACAACCTAATACTTGTGCGAGTATGTCGGGGAATGTCCTTCCCATTGTTGGCTGCGTACACAACCCAACAGAGCTCTGAGTCAGTTTTCAGTGGTCCTCGCAACCGAAAGCCAACCTAAACAACGACGGATTTGCGTTGATACTACGGACAGTCTAGAAGACGAAGCACTACTGACTAGCGATGAGCCTATGTAGAAGAAAGTGCATACCAAGCCAGTGCAGAGAAAATTCGAGGATTTCAGCTAAGGAAGGTCATTGTGATTATGCATCCTTTTCTTATCACCTGGGATGGAAACGGTTTTTTTTACTTTGTTGAAGCTTTTTTTAAGTCCTTTCACAGAGCTCATCATGCTAAATGCAGCGATTCAGATAATGTTTGCTGCCCTTGCTGGTTAGTGTACGAACTTATTCCATGACTTCGGGTGTTGTGTCAACTGCCACCTATGAAGAAAGTGGAATCAATGTCGGTAAGTGAAACAGCAAGGATGCACAGCCGCATAAAAGTTTATTCCCCGAACTTAAGTTCCGTTTTTACTTCAATTCAGTTCTAGAGCGTTTGAAGTAATATGTGCTGTTATCGAAAGCGAACCCTGTGGAAATCACTCCTCACCTATTTTTAGCGTCATTCTTCTCATACGCTTCTGTTGTGAAGTCTGTGGGTTTTATCTTCTTGTTAGCTGCAAACTCCTTTGCTAGGGTACGTATAGGCTAAATGATTATCACTTGAATCATTCAGTTGCCAAGTGATGCTCCCATTGGAACCTTCCTTGAACTTACTCTTTTCGCGATCAGATTTTGAGACCAAGCAGCCCGATTATCAGTAGTCTGTATCGACGCTGATTTCGCTGCGTCACCGTCACTCTGTCAGAAATTAGTGTAAAATCCATGAATTTGATTGTGTAGGGTACTGTTTACCGCCTGTTTCTGTGGTATTGTGATCGATTGCACCTTCTTTTGTTGTGCCATCGCTTCTTCGACGACATCTTCGTGGTAAACATTGGAAATGAAGTCTTTCTAAAGCCGCCTAGGTATGAAACTGATGTCATGATTGGATTGGAAACCAAAAATACCTTGACTATCTTAGGAGGTGCCGGCTTCGCTCTTGCTTCAGCGCTTACCGATCTTTCTGGAAGAGTATTATTCACGTAAAGATTGTCTTGGGATACTGCTGTTCGGCGAGCCATTGATGTAGAATTTCAATGTATTCACTGTCGTATGCGTTCATGAGCGATCCGCGGTGAATTAGATGGTGGCTCATCTCACAAGGGAAGTGCAAGAGGCCAAACTCGCGGACCGGAACGAAACCTATGTGGTTTGCATCTTTGCCTGGAGGTACTAAAGTATGCGTACGTTTCTGGTAAAGGATCCTCCTACATAAATTCTGCTGGTGCAGCAAAATTTTCTAGAGCGCAGGCATGAGGGTATAGCACGTGATTGCATGCTTTCGTCATGAGGCTCAATTATACAATAGATAATTACAGATATATAGTACTCGGGAGGATGCGAAGCTGACGAGACATACGGCCGATGTTTTGTCATACATAAGTGTATAGATGTAGCGGAAGTCGAGGTAGGATCCGTCCTCGTTTTCTTCTGTTTTACTTATTTATCTATTTATTTATTTGTTTATTCATTTATTTATTCATCTATTTACTTATTTAGTGCGTACGCTTAAGGCATAGCATTACAAAGTTGACACAAGGGAAGAAAAACAAATCAACGTGTTGAGCAATGTTATATACAACATTGTGTCCAGAACGTTGTAAGTTACATAAGACACCAATACATATCTATGTGAAACATCTCTTGAAAGTGATGTCGGTTTCAAAACGTTAGAACGTCTCATACTTGTGTAACATGCGAGCCATACGACGTTAAATTGAATTTGCTTCATGACTGACAGCAGGTTCTTTGTGACATTAAGATAGACATTCCCAGCTCGAAAGGTAAATGATCTAGTTCTAATGCTTGTTTTGGGTGAGAAAGGATAATCTTGTTCGGCTCACCTCTTGTCCGAGAACCTATTAGTTTAAGGAAATTTGTCGGTCCATCTACATAAATGAATAATTAGAAAATAGATAAATAAATCGGTCATAAACGATTATTACGGTCACAGTCGCCAACGATGAAAGCGAGAGACTTGGTGTTTTCAGGATTTCGCGGTGGGACCAGCGTCGTCAGCCTACGGGTGATACACTGTTTACGAGGTTTTCCGGCTGCATAATATACGGAGCTGGATTGCCACTCCCCTCCCTTCCTATGCGGAGATTTTCTCACTATCGGGCAAAAGTGGGCCCGTTCTCCATCGGCGGACCCGTATCCTTGCGTCCTCCACTTAATTAAGCTACAGCGGGCCCATCCTCAACGGAGCCGTATTCTAGCGTGTTCCTCATAATTAGGAAAATGCGGACCCGTATCTAAGCGTTCTTCACTATACGGGTCAAATCGGATCGGCTATTGAAGGGTGGACCTGTGTTCTGGCGTTTTTATCACTCTTGGGCAAATCGTACCGATTCTTGAACAGCGGACTCGTATCACTGCGTTCTCAACACAATTGGATCATAGGGGACCCCTTTCCCATTGGCGGACCGGACCCGTATCCCGGCATGCTTCATACTATCCGACCCGACCAATGCGATGGAGAAGGGGCGCCGGGCTGAATATAGCTTGGAAAAGACCAGGACACTGGTTTGCCGAAGGGATACAGGCGCGCTGGAGCCCAATAGTGTGGAGAACACCCTGTAGCGCACCATGGACCGGCAGCGCATTGGTGGCGAAGGCACCAGGATACAATTTCGCCAATTGAGGAGGGTGCTTCTGTGCCCAGCTGCCGGAAAACGTCATATGACGGGTATGTATAGCAGAGCAGGCAGATTGGTAGAATATACGCAACTCACGAGGAGGATTTCCTATTTGAGCCCAGTTAATGATTAGTTTTGTTTTTCTTAATATTCTGAGGACTTTGAAAGTTCGAAAGTTTAGCACATACGTCAAGTGGCTGCCCCACTTTCTAGCGTCCCATAGTGGCGCTAGTCCAGAAAACGTTGAGACGTTTTTCTACACTGTTATATGGGTTGCCTCGCCAAGCGTTCTGCAAATGAGTGACCATGTGCATGATGCGCTGGACTATGCAAGGTGCGTCATTAATATACAGATGAGCTTGGGTAAGCAGCCACTTACCCAAGTCTACAGTAGGAACACAGCCCTGCGTCCAGATTGAGCTGCCATCATAGGTTTGAGATATGCAAACCAGTTCATCACCTCCAAAACAGCCTTTCCGGGGCCAACACAGCTCGTGAGACGACAAAACAAGCTTTCACCTTGCGGTGTAACTGCTGTCTAAACGTGTTCGGCCTGTGTTCGACTTCTGAGTAGCTACATTTATAGTTCATCGGCTCAGGCAATTCTAGCGGGCCTTCCGCGGGCGGATATAGGCCCAGCGGCCGGCCCGCGTGCCATTTTAGTGGGCGGAGCTTGTTCGCGGCCGGCCCGCGTGCCATTTTAGTGGGCGGAGCTTGTTCGCGGCCGGCCCGCGTGCCATTTTAGTGGGCGGGGCTTGTTTGCAGCTGGCCCGCGTGCCATTTCAGTGGGCGTGGCTTGCTCGCGGCCGGCCCGCGTGCCATTTCAGTGGGTCGGGACTTGCCGGAACTTCTTCCTGTCGACGGGTTCTTGGCCCGAAAGCTTGTCGACAACTTGTTTTGACTTTTCCTTGTTTGTCGACAAGTTATCGGGAGGAAAGTTTGCAACAAATTGTTTTTGAATGGCATGATGATGTCAAACTTGTCGACAATGATTTGCTAGATAAGGGTTGTCTGACAGTTGTTTTGGGGCAAAGTTGGGATTCCAACTTGTTGTTGGGGTTCTGGGATAGGATTCGTGAACTCATAACCTGAAGAAACCAGTCTAGCAGACAAACTTCGGCTTCCTGCGTCTCTTAACGTTACGTAGTCTATGCGATAACCGATAGCGCTAAACCTCACAGGTTGGCTTGGTTATCGTTTGATGAATCCCAGGCCTGAGTGAGTATATGTATGAGAAGATGACCTGTTCTTATGTACGAAGAAGGTAGCCTCGACTCCCGAGCTACGGCACGAGGAAATAAAGAGGATTTCTGGCGTGGGAAAATGTGGAGGAAGCAGGCGCAGAAAGTGGGAGGAGGTGGTAAAAAGTGAGGTCCCCGCAACCTTAAAGACGGATGGAAACTGAAAATAATAAGAACACCAATCAAAATATTAAAATGTCAAGAACAAATATTATAGAAAATGATAATAAGAAACGAACAACTGAAAAGAGCAAATAGAACTTTTCATCTATTTCCAAAAGCATTTCCAGAAATTCGGCCACTCATTCCTTCGGGGGAGGGGCGCTTTCATTAGGTCTGTTTCGATACCGAAGAAGTGAATTGTTGTTGGTAGTTACTAGTAATCAAAAGCTCATAACCTCTAATGAGCTATCTTAAAGAGTCAATAATGACAGTATTTTCACTCGATCGGTGTGGTCCCAAATTGTATACGTTGGACCGTGACGGACTCACTACGGACAAATTCGTACCTTTGGAGTACCGAGGTGGTGGAGAATGAAGCCATTAGCAAGCTGAAAGGGGTTGTGGATATCAGGACGGATGGCCGAGTGGATAAAGCAGCGGACTCTTAGTCACTACAGAAGATTGAAAGGTAAGTTCGAGTCCTCTCAACTGTAGATTGCAATGTAAGCATGCTCGGGCTTTGCAAAAAGACTGCCTTTACTGTTTCTGGAAATTTTTGATAATTTTGCATAGTTTCCCTGCTCCGACGGGTCCTCATGACGCGCACACTCAGTCCCAAGCTGCTTTTTAGCAATCCGCCCGCGCTCGCTTAGCGTGCCTCCTGCGCTCATTTGGCGTGCCTACCGCGCTCGCAGAGCGTGCCTTCCGCGCCTCTTTTGCAATTCGCCCGCGGGAGCGATCTGGGGCCGGCCGCAAAACAAACGCAGACGGCCGCCAGAATTGCCTGAGGGAGTCCGATACGGTGACGAATGATAACGAATGATACGTGTCGATCTTCGGCTAACGATGATCAATACGTATCTTTTGTTATCCGACCGGATCGGACTCCCGTGCACTATAAGTGCAGCTTATATAATAAACCCTCCGCATATTGATGCGTGCGTCTGACGTACGACTGACGCACGCATCTGGCGTTAATTGGCTTTTACGACCGGCCGGTCCGTATTTTCTAAAAACAACCGACCAAACAAAGTAGGGCACTTTAAAAGAAATTGTTGTTTCTTCTGTTCACAGATCACTCAATGATATGCCATTTTCACTGATGTTACTGCAGCAGTAGGTCATTCATATAGGAGGGAATGGCTGAAAGAACACACCAGCTTTGAATAAAAAAGAATTTACAACTTTTCTATCCATAACATCTGAATGTGTTCAGCTAATCTCCGCTGGCAGTGAGTGTCATGAGAGACACGATTGCCTGAGAGAAGCGAAATGCTGGATCTATTTCAGACCGCCTCGTTGGGCATAGCTTTTTCAACAAGACCGTTTGAGGAAAGATCTGCTCCACCTCCAAACTTGAGCCGGTTGCGTGACACATTCTCGGTCAACATTGACCACTTCAAAAATTTCACATTTTGCTAACAGCTCATTTTATTTTGATGAAGGTTCTCTTCCAAACATAAGACTTTTATGCGTTGCACATACGATGGTTCTACTACTAATATGTCTGGCGCTTCGAAATGTTAACAAGGGTATCTCTTCCAGTAAAGGAACGAACCTACTACGCCTGTTTGCTGCTGTTTTTTCCGTCTGTCCCTGAATAATCTACCGACAAACAGCTGAAAAGAAGAGAAATTGAGTTCGTTGCTGAGCTGTCTGATGCAGTCCTGCTGGTAGTTCTTCAAGTGAACCTCCAGCTCATGTCAGAATGTAATCAAAAGAAGACGACTTGCTCTGGACATCAGCTTGGCAGACGGCACCGCTCCCACCTCTTGGGCAGAACGATTGAAACGTACTCTGGAATGAACTGTTTGTTATTGAAGTTTGCGGTTCTATGATAAAGTACCATTCTGTAGCGGTATTCATGAACGTCGGCGGAAAGGTTTTAGCCTACCCGCCGGGTGAATGAGTTTTGCGGATAAAACATTTATATTCATGAAACCGGCGGGTACCTTCCCGGCCTACCCGGCGGGTGGACGGGAAGGTTCCCGTTTACCCGACCATCTACTCACTCAGGCAATAACACAGGACGACCCGACGGCCAAATTGGTCCAATCGGGCCACCCGAGCTACCAAATTTGCGGGCGTGGCCTACTACCGGGTGACCCGAGGGAATTACGTGAACCCTCGGGCGACCCGAAGGTATGACATGAGGCATCGGGCGAGCCGAGGGCATGATAGGAACCCACCGGGTGAGCCGAGGGAATACTAAAGACTAACGGGCGACGCGGAGGCAAAAATTGCGGAATTCGAGACAGAAAGGAAACATATCCACCGAAGCATTAGGGAAAGAGATTTCCATGCCAATGTGATACAAAGGCCGTGGCAGGGTTTTTTTTCGATTTCATTAGTAATGATTCGTAGTTATGAACACTTTTCTTGTGGGCAGATACGCAAGAAATTTGGATGACCCGGAATGAAAACACTTGTCAGCTGTTCTTTTGTATCTTTCCAATAAGCGGTTTCTGGCAGATGAGTCAAATTTTCTAGAATGAGTCTCCGACGAACAAACTCACTGGTTGCTCATGGGATTTGAACAAAGAATATGCATATTATGATAAGAACTTGTGAAATCTCAAAAAATCAATAAAGAATTGATCCCTAATGAGGCCGTTGGAAGGTTCAGTGGCCCGGAATCGCTCTCTACGCAGCAACTTGCTCTTTCTTGTTTCTGATTGTGTGTGCATCCGTACATTTCACTAACATCACCGTTCTCATTTTTGATTGATCTTATGGTGTGGTACGGTTAGCAAATCCGGACTACTGGTATCTCATACACATACATCTGGCTAACGAGGACATCCATTGGGCAAAAAATTCATAATGTCAACGAGATGGATCTATTGCTCTGAAATTTATCACTGTAGAGGGAACTTCGTTCACACTGGATCCGTTCACACTGGATCGCGATGGATCCGTAGCACCCTAATCACTAAAATGGACCCGCTTATCTCGCAAGGTGGACCTCCACACCTCGACGCTTCCCAGGAGAGTGAAGACAAGAACAACATTGAAATCAAAACGACATGGTGTGTGGACACGAATGGCCGAGTGGATAAGAAAGCGGATTTCCAAGACAGAATTCGGTGTGAAGGCAAGTTCGAATCCTGAAGGTTGGAAAGGCTGCCATAAAGCAGTGGGTGGGGGGTCAAAAAGTTTGCATTTCCTTTTCGGACACTCTGATGTTGAAATCTTCTTGTCTTCAAGCAGCCAAGAGCAGGCACCCGCAAGTAGAATTGATTTTGACTTTATTTGTCAATCATTAACTTTGAAGTGCGGGTGAGCCGACGGCATTTACAGTGCGACCCGACGGCGATTACGGAGGGACCCGAGGATAACGCGTCGGGTCGCCGGGTAGTCGCCGTCGGGTCGCCCTGTGTTATTGCCTGAGCAGGCAATAACACACGACGACCCGACGGCGATTACCCAGTGACCCGACGCGTTATCCTGGGGTCACCTTGTAGTCGCAGTCCAGTCGCACTGCAAATGCTGTCGGGTCGCCCGCACTTCAAGGTTAGTAATTGACAGCTTAAGTCAAATTCAACCTTATCTGCGCGTATATGCTCGTGGCAGGTTGGAAACAAGAAGATTTCGACATTAGAACGTCCTAAAAGGAAAATGCAAACTTCTTAACCACCACCCAGTGCTTTATCGCAGCCTTTCCAATCTTCAGGATTCGAAACTGCCTTCATACTTAATTCTGCCTTCGGAATCCGCCTTCTTATCCACTTGGCCATTCCTGTCGACACACTACGCTGTTTTGATTCCGATGTTGTTCTTGTCTTCACTCTTCTGAGGAGCATCGGATGTGGAGGTCCACCTTGCGGGATAAGAGGGTACATTTTGAGAATTAGGGTAGTACGGGTCCACTCCGATCTAGTATGAACGCGGGGCTCTCTAAAATGAGAAATTCTAGAGCATTTGATCCACCTCGTTGGCATTCTGAACTTTTTTGAACATTCCATCTTCTCGTTAGCCAAATCTATGCGTATGAGATACCAGTGGTCTGGATTTGCTGACCATCCTACACCTTAAGATCAATCGAAATGAGAACGGCAATGTCAGTGAAATGTACGGATGCGCAGACAATCGAAAGATCAAGAAGAGCAAGTTTCTGAGCAGAGAGCGGTTCCGGACCACTGAACCTTCCTACGCCTTCATCAGGGATGAATTCCATTCATTGTTGATTTTTTTTTGGGATTTCATGAGTTCTTATCATAATATGCATGATCCTTGTTCAAATTCTACGAGCAACCGTTGAGATTGTTCAATGGTTGCTCGTAGAATTTGAAGACTCATTCTCGTAGAGGTCGGAGACTCATTCAAAACATTTCGTGTCGCCCTGACATGAAAATCTCCTTCCCCAGTGCGTCAGTGGAGATGTTTTCTTTATATATCTTGAATTCCGCAAGCTTTGCCTTCGGGTCGCCCGATAGTTTTTAGTATTCCCTCGGCTTACCCGCTGGGTTCCTATCATGTCCTCGGCTCGCCCGGTGCCTCATGTCATACCTTCGGGTCGCCCAAGGGTTCACGTAATTCCCTCGGGTCGCCCGGAAACAGGCCACGCCCACAAATTTGGTAGCTCGGGTGGCCCACTCGGGCCAATTTGGCCGTCGGGTCGCACGGTGTTGTTGCCTGAGTAGGCCTCGGGAAATTCTACCTGTCGATGGATTTCCGCGATATTTTCTTATATTATTGCATTTCATTGGCGAATCTTGACATAGTAATGCCTTCCTAAGATTCAAAATGGTTTTGTGTTGCTCCCCACTTAGCAAATTGAATGCTATGTCCATTCCGTACTTATTTGTTTCCACTGCCCAAATTTCTTTTCTTTTTCAGATATGTGTTATTTGATTGCTCACTGCCCTTGATTCACCCGAAAAACGCCATCTACCCGAAGAAAAAAACCATCGTGGGCACTATTTCACATTAGAGACCCCAAAATCTTCAAAAATAAATTTCGCCGAGAATTTTCATGAGGGTTATTTGGAATGCTAGACACGAATATCGTATACATTTTGTACCCTAACCACGCTGTTATAGGGTTAGGGTGGGGTTACTGTAGATGCGGTACCTCGTGGAATCCTCTCAAATTTTGCGTAAAGGGGTTGTTTTAGGCGCTGATCACGATTATCCCCTCGTGTTGTAGCCTTCGTTTTCGCCCCGAAATCGGTATTTCTTCTCTGAATTTACTACCGCATACACATCGTAACATAGGCTTAGTTTAGGCAGCCTTCGATACTTGTGATCACATCATGTCAAATTCTGCAATGGTATTACGGTCTCGTCCTGCAAGTTAGCAACGTAATCATGACTTATAATAAAGCGCTTAGTCTGTGTGTCACGTGTGTGTGTGTCAGTGTGAAACGAAATTCTGTGATTGGTCAGTGATGGTGATTGCGAGGTCAACAAGATGATAGGGACCGGCATGGTGAGGTTCAAAGAATGAAGAGAAGCTGTAATGGATAGGGAGGAGCACAGCGACAGGTCCACCGCTGCATGGAGGGGGTGTCGACGTCCAGCAGTTTGGGAGATGGGTCCACCGCTGTGATAAGGGTGCGCTGGCACCAAAAATGGGGGGAGACGGGTCCATCGGATATGGGTGCCTCGAAGCCCAAAGTAGGGGGAGATGGGTCCACCGCTGTGATAAGGGTGCGCCGGCGCTCAAAGTGGGGGGAGACGGGTCCACCGCTGTGGCAACGGTGCGTCGGCGCTCAAAGTGGGGGAAGATGGGTACACCGCAGTGGTAAGGGTGCGCTGAAGCCCAAAGTGGCGGAGAGGGTCCATTACTATGATAAGAGTGCGCCGGCGCCCAAGTGGGGAGAGGTGGGGTCCACCGCAGTGATAAGGGTGCGCCGGCGCCTAAAGTGGAGGGAGATGGGTCCACCGCTGTGATAAGGGTGCGCCGGCGCTCAAAGTGGAGGGAGATGGGTCCACCGCTGTGA
>KN767553.1:0-18527 GCA_000816745.1 Ancylostoma duodenale | reverse complement strand
GGGGAGAACGGTGACGGTGAAAGTCAATGGCGGTGGCCCATCCGCGGCCTCGAGAAGGGCGCAGCGCGACCGCACCGCGCGCGCTGGGATCGGTGTCGTCTGCTGCTGAAATGCTATTTCTAGTCCCGATTCGGTCAAAACTCCTCAGAATCGAGAAGAGAAGCTCTAGATACAACATAACTGCAGCAGAAAACATTTTTTACGACGAGCGCGGCACGGTTGCGCGGCGTATTTCTCGAGGCCGCGGATGGGCCACCGATATTGACCTCCACTGTATGTGATCCGAAAAATGTTCTGCATACCTTATTTTATGCACATTTCCACAAAATTGAAACAAAATGGCCTAACAGTAGGATACGCTTCTGAAGCAGTAACTTTTACGTTCACTGTAAAGATGTACGTATTTACATCCACAGCCGCCATTTGAAACATTTCTGGTGATTGGCCAGCACTGAGTACAGCCAGATAACATAACATATACCAGATAACAGACGCCACAAGAACGAAGATAGATCAAAAGAGTCTTATCTATGTATTATGATTCGATTCCGACCCGATCCATCAGAGTAGGGCAATCAATTACTAATACAAACTAATACTACTACTAGTACTGATATTAATACCAGTACCAATACTGAATCTAATACTAATTGCCGCGCAGTGCGCGACTCTGCCCTGTGGCGGGTCCCGCCGAGCGTTCCTAGCGCACTGTAGTTCCAACGCTCTGGCGAGTGCGGAGGGCGCGGCGCGGCTGATTTTCGAAATTAGTCGCTGTCGTGCTGTCTTGCGGGACGGTCGGGTTCCACGGTGCTTTCGCGTCGTTTCATCCATTCTTGTCGTTCGTGTAGATACCATTCAGGAGTAACAGGTCCTCCTCCAGCTTACCATGCCGTGTCCCGTGGGCAATACCATCATACCATGTTCTGCTACTGAGCTGGCCCCTATACCATTCTCGTTGTATACCATTATTGCCTTGAGTTGATGTCGTATGTTTCTACTGCCATAAACTACCATTCGAATCGTGTTCTGTCGTGTAGCAATATGTTGTTCATATCCTACCTGTTCGTAACCACCATTGTGGTCGGGGCCGGGGTTGGGGGCTCATCGTAGGGACCTTGTGAGGGAGACGGGAAGTAGGGAAACGGGATATCGGCCGGGTATCTCTGTGGGGATAGGCCGCCATTAGGTAAGTAGGAAGCGCATTCTCCACGAGCACGGCTAGTCGTGCTCGGAGTCTAACCTGAGCCAGTGAACCGCCGACAGACCATGGGGCAAGACACTAATACCTATAACACACAAATGTCTATTTCTTTGCGTTTACAGACCTCTTAGTAAATGAGATACTATTCCAAGTATAAAAGAGGTAGGAAATGCCCGTCTCGCATTAATTGCTGAAAAACATGTGTGTTGCCCTTCTTATTTACTATTTCCTGTAACATTGACCTCGCTGGCAACGCTGTCCGTACGAATTCCCTCGCTCTCACGAGGTGCCTTAATCGGAAATCGGATGGAAAAGATCAATGAAAAATTAGCTCTTAAAATTAGCTGTTCGACCTTATTCAGTTACAAATACAAAATTATACTGTAACAAGTAAAAAGTCGCATTCTATGTGGGACCCACCGGAAGAAGTCGTGGCCATGGTCCGATTCACACAGAACTGTGCAAATCTGTACGAGGGCAACTCGATGTCGTTGGCTTTCACCGCCGTTGGACAATTCGGATTTTTCGCTCCACACCAATGGTACTCGATGGTGGCCGCTGTGTACCCGTCTAAATTTTTTTTTACTCGCTTATTCTCTTCAATTTTATTTCATATAATCTCAATCAATCAATAAATCGATACCCAATCAATATATCAGCATGGTATTTCTGCCTATAGAATATAGATTCTGAAAGGAAACTGAAAACATTATGTACATCAGTAGAGAGGACAGAGACGCAGAGGAGGGAAGAGAGAGCGAGACATTACTGGAGGAACAGAGAAGAACGGACGCGGAGGCTTTGAGCAACATAGAGTGTGGACGCGCGTCTCGATGAGTCACCCAGAGGTTAAAGGTCAAAAGTCAAAAGTTAAAATTCAAAAAATCAATAATCACATCTGGTATTGATTATGTTCATGTTGAAAAGAGAAGTGGGGATGAACAACGTGTCCAAACACGAACAGTATTACCAAACCACCAACATGCATGCATGCAACCAATCGATATATCGATTTTTTTAAAAGTTTTGCTGAGCTTGATAACACTGTTCCATTTTCAGTGCGTGTTTGTGTATGATACGATACATACATCAACATCAGTAATAATTATTGAGGTGCACCAGGTCGTATTTTTCGCAGGGTAAGTGGTCACAGGGTAGGTGGGAAGGGAGGGTGAAGCTAGCCAATCGGCTGCGCCCCGCGAGGGGGCGGAGCGAATTAATCCTCGATGGCGATAGGGATCCACTCGTCCTTGCTGAGATTTTCTGACATTGAACTCAGCACCGTCATAATCGTCCAATAGATGACTAAAAATGAAGAAATGAAAATGGGAAGTTCCTGGCACGGAATTCAAATCCACTAACCGTTAAATCCAGAAAACAGTAACGGGAAGAGGTAGCGACTACACTTGTCTATTTTGGCTGGAGTCACGTTTCGGCACGTTTTTGAGGCCTAAAACTCGGTTGTTTCGCCATAAGCCGAACAGAATAACAAAATAACAAGAAATTCCTTCAAAAAATTATTAAATGCTTACTTTTTTAGGCTTTCCAAATGGCGCAGGCCACATGGTATGGGCTCCATCGGCGACGAGCCGTGGATGCTGGATAAGGGGAATTGTCCGACAATCACAATCCACAGGTATCTCCATCAACTGATGCTGAAACTACAAGAAAATGGGATTTTCAAGGGATTCGGGTGGAGAATCTGTTCAGTAGAATTTGAATCACTTTCTGAATGAACTCTCTACTTCATTTTTCTTCGATTATAAGCGCCACACTCGGTAAGGGTGGTACAACTGCTCTGCGGTTGGTCATTCTCAGTAATTAACCAATCGGGAGGCTCGGCTGTGACGCCGTTCAAAGGTTACAAAGCTGCCCACTCTTTCATTTCACATTACATTTTAGTCAATTTTGAAAAGTCATGAGGTTACATTAAACTCTAGTTAAGCTGGGAAAGTTAGAAGAAAGTGTGAATTTATCAAAAGGAACGTAAATACTAGATGAAGAATTTAAAGTTTGTCAATTCCCGAACGTTTGCGTAAGCGTTCGCCGCATGTCTAGTGTTGTTTTACACTCATTTCTATCAACAGCACTCTGCTTAACCTACAGGAACCCAAGCAGTGTTAATAGGCTTAGCTCCAAAGAGTGTTAGGAACTAAAAGAACCGAACCTGATGATATCTCTATTAAGAAAAATAGTAGGAATTGCAGAGAACCAATAAGAAACTGAGCAAATACAAGTGAACCAGCTATTGGCAGAGGAGGCGCGAAGTTAAATTTTAAAGTTAAGGTCCCTTCTTCAAATCGTCTACATCCTTCACAAGCATCCACTAGCAGAGCACCGATTTAGCCAACCCGAAGAATCCAACGACCCCAACTTCAATATTCCTTTATTTTTCGCCCCAAAACCTCAAGCACAACAGAGAAAACTAACCATTGAAGAGTTGTGAGCTCCAAAGTACGAATCAGTCTGAAACCATACTTTTTCAACGGAGGTGAAATGAATGAAAACGTTGGCAAAACTTCTATGGAACGCATGTTAAAAAGAAAGAGACAACCACAATCAAATTGCACATACTCAAAAACAACATTAGTTTAATGACAAGAAAGTAGGAATTTCGGCTTTTTTGTAGTACTCTAGGCAAGAAGCACCCTATTTCTGTCCACCATGATGATCGAATGATTTCCTTATCTAATCTCTCCATCTCTCTTCTGTCTTGAGACAACTACGCTTGCTCTCCTGGGGTAAGCTTACTATTAACTCAATTCGTCTTCGGCCGTCTGAAGGTAATAAAGACACGATCTCTGTTCATAATCGCCCCGTAGTCAACAAATCTTCTCCTCAGCGGTAGAGTATTGCTCGGGGCATTGACCCTCGTCGATGCGAGTCGCGTCCAGGTCGACAGGTGATTGTGGCGGAAAAGCTAGTCTGATGGGCAATCCCGACTGTTTCACCACTTCGTTCACTGCACGTGCTGCGTGATCTCCCACATCAGGAAGTACTAGAGCAATTTCATTCGGTGTTGAATGTGGGAACCAGGTCATGGCAGGATTTGCGCCGTACCGGTTTTCCACAAGTGTGCGAGCTATTGTTTTCTCTACTTCCGGATCCGTTCTCGTGCATAACTTGTCTTTCGTTCTTGTATGTATCAAAATATTGGCCAAAACCGCCTTCTTGTACCACACATGTTCCTTTTGTCCTAGGGTGACTTTGAAGGTTACTTTGTGTTGAGAAATGGAAGAAAGCCTTTGTCGTCAGGCCTCCCAACTGTGAACGATCAAAAGCGCACCTAGGGATCAAAAGCGTCCAGTCGTTCGAGTGTTGCTCCAACCACCATTTCAGAGGTGGCCATCACGAACACATCATCAGTATACCTTTTATACAGAAGAATTCTAGGAGTTAGTGACATTCTCTTAACTTGGTCCAAAAGTATGATGGCCAGTAAAGGAGCGATTCAATTTTCCATGAATAAGCCTCATTTTTGCTTGAAGAATTTGTTTTCGAAGAGAAAGTGTTACATGAGAGTACAGCATTTATCCAATCAAACAAAATCAGATGATAGCCTTATTACATTTCAGATCTTTGACGGGAGATGGTCTCGTGAATTAAGCCCGAATAAATATTTGAGCTCCAAATTTTGAAGAGCACACATTCTGCTACAGAAAATGCTTCCCTATAATTCGGTTATGTGTGAAATGAACCGAAAAATTGCAAGAAAAAAAACTCTTTACGGTCCCGATAGGCGAAATGACGAAGTATGATAGTTTGTTCCACCAAGGATGTCTTAGGAGTGCCATGAAAGGGAACATGTCTTGGGCCCGGGTGAACTACATTTCCATCGAGGGAAGCCTGGTCCTGGATGCACCACTGAGATTACCCACGCTTAAGGTATTGAGGTATCCAAATTTACCCTTTGCTTAGCACCAACCAACATGCTTACCTATACGTGATGTCGTTGACTATACCTAGCTGCTACTCATGAGTATGAGAGTACCCATACTTCCAATGATGCATCCGGAACCTCGATTACGTATGCAATCTGTTACCTATAAATATCGTTACTCAGAGGTAACAGCGCTTGGACCCATCATTGGAACGATGGGTAGTCTCATACCCATGGGTAGTAGCTGAGTACAGACAACGTCACGTATGGGCAAATATATTGATAGGTACCAGGTACACGGTAAATTTGGGAATATGCCCACCATGGGTAATCTCAATTATGTTCCCGGCCCAGGAGGGTGAAAGTAAGTTTATTATGCATGAAAGTAACCAGCAGTAGGACTGGTGTTACTCATAGCTGATGGTAAAAAATTAAATGATGTTAGGGATGTCGCATAAGTGAAAACATCCCCGCCTTCTCATTTTGAGAAGGACCAGTAAAACAAGCCTTTGTGCATCATTTCACCTATCCGAACCGTATCTACGTATCTACAAAGACACTCACATGCGGTGCAAAGCTCTTCGCCGGCGTGGAATTCTGTGAGATCAGTGACATCTCGTACATCTACAAGCGTGATACGGTTAGTATAGTTAGGCAAGCTAATTTGTCAGTACCCCAAGCACAATCCACAAAAAAAAACCAAGGAAGTCCAGAAAAATTTCAGCACGCTCACATTGTTGTTGGGCTGCTTCGGCGACAGCGTGTTGCTGAACATCGGGACTTCGGTCCGTTGTTGTTGTTCAGCTTGTCGCCGTCGCTTTTCTCGTCGCAGTGCTATCCGCTTGTTCATGTAGGACACAACCGCATACTCGACCAATGACGCGAAAACCATAACGAAACTGCAACGGAAGGGATCTTGGCGATTTGCCAGGAATTCGCAAACGAGACAACTCACCAAAAATTGAGAAAGACGTCCAATCCTTTGATGTAGCTGACTTTTGGCATTGAATTCTGCAACAGGGAGGGATATTTCCTGGGTTTTATGGTAGTAAAGGTACAATAAGATCTTACATTGGTGGTTGTGATGAGGGTGGTCATTGTGAGCACAGTAGTCACACCCAATCCGACACGAGCTGGCGACGCCTCGCGATTTAACCAGAACGATACCTGTAGAAAACTTTGCTTTATGAGGGCACTATGGGCACGAAATAGATCATAAGTCTATTTTTCTAGGTAATTTTTTCGCGATTTCATGTTCCTCTACACTTTTAAACCATTGAATGGCGAAATAATTGAAACTGCATACAATATAATGTATAATTAGCACTGTATAATAATATGACCAACAATATAGACCAAATGACGACCATCAAATAACGAATAATCGTTATTTTTTTATGAATAGACGATGGGCAGAGCAAACTGCTCAAAGTAACACGGACCCGCCGCAGGAAAAAGCAAGAATAGCAACCCAGAAGCGTTCTGATACCCAAACCCTACCTGGTAAAAGCTCCCAGTCTCAGGTTGCACATGAAATTCTCAAGGAATGCTTTGAAATTTGAGAATTCCAGAAGCAGGATGCTTGTTTTACTGGCAGGATGAATTTTTGGGCTTGAGAAATCTGTGCACACTGCTGAGGAAGGCATAGGTACATAGCAGAGAACCTGAGTAGAACCACTCCAATCATTGAAGTGCTTCTCGTAAGAGGATTCAATATTCTGGGATGACATCCAGACAATCCCAAGAGAGTTACAATGGGAATTATCGATGATGAAAGAAGCGGAAAGCGCTATGAATAAGTGGAGTGACTAATCGTACATTCATTTTTTTCCTAACCTTTCCACAGGAATTGTACTTACCATGCGCTTCGGTAAAGTCAAAACCTTTGATTGCCACATTCTTATGAAAACTATCAGAAAAAATGCTTATGCTGCTCCCCGTCATAGTTGTCTGATACTGTTTCACCATGCTGTTTTTTAAATGATGTTTTTTTTTGCTGTTTTCCCTTTTGCGCACACCTTTGAGTCTACAATAAACAAATAAATTAATTAATTAATACGTGTACAGCGTCTTCAATCTCAATGAAGTTCTTGCCTTTCTTTGTCCATCAACTCTTGAACTTGACTCTTTTCTTTAAATAGCAGAAATAAACACAATAAGAAGAGAATAATATAAGCGCTCTCAAAAGCTGTAAACCTCATCGAGAAAAGAAAACGACAAAAAAAATGTCTATTATGGAGTTGTAATGGTACGTTTGTTCGATTATAGGTGTAATAATGGTAGCGACCTTATACAAGATGAAGGATTTGTCAAGTATTACGGAGGTCTCTCGTTTACTTTTATTTAGTGGAACAGCAGAAGAAAGAAAATGAACCAAAAGCTGTGAAAATGTTAAAGAATTTTAAAATGCGGTATTGCTTCTCGAAAAATGGGTACTGTTTGGCTTAGAATTATGCTAGCAAAGTTTGTTGCTCATAAAAGGACTTCGTTTGTTTTCGATTTTTTATTCAGTCAGGAGGAGGAGCGGGGAGGGGGGGGGGGGGGGAAGTTCGCCAGTAGACTTTTCTGAACTAGCGCTCTGCGCATGAGGCAGATACATACCCAAAGAAACTTTTGGAACTCCCGCGGAGCCTGATTTATTATCGGAAAATGTAGATTCGGAAATTCCGCGGAACATGAGACTTTTCGGAAGTTCTGCCAAGCTCGATTTACTAAGGCAACTCGATTTACTAATGCCTAAGGCACGCACTGCTTTTAGAACTTGCACGAAGCTTTGACGTCATTCAGAAGTTCCACGTAGGCTCCGCCGAAATTCGGAAGGGTTGACGCGTTGAGATTACGTAATTCGAAATTTTCGCTGGGCTCCGAGACAAAAAGAATGATCCAAGGGACTAACATATCAAATGACATATGTAGTTTCATCTGATTTTCGCAATGATATGTTCTCGCCTGACTTCAGCTAGCAATAAAGAGGTCGAATTGAAATATGAAATATTCTCCGCACTTTTTCTTGAAAATCTACCCCAGAATATCCTGGAAATGATGTCCATAGTGTCGGATTTCGGGCTGACTGACTTTGTTTCTGTTGTTATGGGATTACCCCAGGGGTACATCTAACTGACTCAAAGCTCCCATAACCACGGAAATTTATTGGATTTCGACAGAGAAAGAATTTATCCATGTTATTGTTGAAGTCGAAATCTGGTAGGATTATGCTGGTATGTAGCATAATCAGAGGGCACATATTATTGATACGCATCTCTAGAAGCGAATGCATTAGCATTAGTAGAATACTTCTGATGCCAGGCTATAAAAGCAGTACCGTTGGGTCCATGATTCCTAAACGTATTTTTCGCCTTGCGAGGGGTGTGAATGCTCATCGCTACATATTGGTCGACTTTACGACTCACTCGAGTTATGGCCGATTCTTTTGTACGAATTACGTCACTCTTGTTCAATTTCGGGAGTTCCGCGGTAGTTACGGAAGTTTGTCTGGGTACGTACAGGGAAAGTCATTCGTTACTGCACCCCTAGCAATGGGAGCGGCTCCACATTGGGCAAAACACGGGTGCGATAATTCAAACAACCCCTACACAGTTTGGCATGTACAATATTATAGAAATGGAAAAGCAGACAGTGGGTGAGTATGATGTTTGGGCGAATTTTCACTACGAAATTGTCCTTGGCAGAGGAATGACACGCACAATTTCGGGTACCCTTTTCTCATATCTCTTGTAAATTCAACTTGAATTTGGAAAATTTCTCGAATTTCCCTTTATCTTGAAAAACCAAATGGATGAATTACTCGAATATTCGAATGATTTATTCATTCGGTTTTTCAAAATATGTGGAGGGAATTATTTCGAACATTTCTTCGCATACATTCGATTCGGTCGTGAGTATAGTTGTCTATAGCATATCCTAAATCTTTTAAAAAATTCGTCCCTTTCCTCCAACTTTTCCCCATCTCAGGGTTTTCCTTAGATTAGGCAAAGTTTTTCCAAACTTCCTGGGATGTTGGGCTCGTGTTTAGGGACAAAAAAGGGTGACCATAATGGGGATTACCGGACACATACCACCCGCGCGCGTCAGGCCCCGGTGAGGGAATGTATAGGAGGCCGTTGTTCCCGATTTTTTCCCAGGAAAAACAGGTCATCTCTGACCTGTGGTGACTAATAAGCTGCTAGAGTGAGTTGAGCCACGTTTTGGACCATGTTTGTCTGCTTCTTCCCAAGTTCAAAGAAGCAAAACGGCCTGACGCTGCGGGTACGGGTGGTATATGTCCGTGGACGGGTGAGGCTCACCGTTAGGTTACAATGAACCCCACCACAGTATTGGCCAGGGTAAGGTATGGTTACGATAACGCAAACCACCCCTACGTATTTTCGTATGCAGGAAAGGAAAAGCAAACGGGGGTACGTATGATGTTTGGGCGAATAAGTACTGGGAAATTCTCCTTGAGGAGAAATGACACGCACTTTTCCATCCTCCAATAATTCAACCATTCATGCATGTTTTGTTAAGTTTAGGTGAGAGCACAAGGAGGGGGAGGGGATATGGGGAGGGGTACGTATTTGTGGAAGGGGTACGTATACTCCAAAACGCACCCTGTGCTTTGCCGTGCTCCATATCACTCGTTAGCCTACGTTGATACGCCTCAACCCCAACTTTGACCCTGTAACGATTAACGCACATTAACGTGTGGTAACGACTAATAAAGGGGTTGCCTCTCCTCTTGTGAAGTATGCGATAACGTTTAACGTTCAGTGTATTGATGATTGAGGATTGGGGCTGCAAAAAGAAATTCCAAGCGTATGGAACTCTCTAGAAATGCTTTGAAATTTGAGAGTTTCGGAACCAAGAGTGCTTTTTCACTGGCAGGGGGGGTTTGCAATGTATTGCAGCAGCAGATCATGAAATGGTAGAAGCTATGACTTTAATGTTGTCATTTTGACATGTATTTTTTCTAAAGAACATGTTACTAAGAAATTTTTATCCACAATTTTTGAGATCTGTATATTAAATGGTAAAGGAACCAGTCCCTAATTGACATTCTCTAACAACAAGTGTTGTGTCTGTGATTGCAGGTTTCGCTCCGGTTGACGAATAAATCTGTGTAGTTTTTCAGCACAAAAACAATAGCTGTTGCAACAAACACCAGTAAAAATAAACCAATTATATGTATAGCCCCCGCCTCCTTCTTCAAAATTTCTTGGGCAGCTTTTGCACGTAACCCAACGATATCCACAGGAAAATTTGATGGAATCACGCTGGTAAAGATGCATTCGCGTCTAAGAAGCCCAGTTGAAATCGCATCCATTGATCTCGTTGACGTTTCCAAGGGCTTAACTTGTGAATAAAAGCCCTCAAAGGTAAAACAAAGATCTCGGAGCCCACCGTTATCTTAAATTGTAAGGTCATAGTATGTACTTGCTCTTAAAATCACATGCTTCATTGAAATAAATCTGCGAAATTATATTAGGTTGATGCAAAAGTAATGGCTCCACTATTTTCAAAAACATATAATTTCGTTTGGACAAAGTGTGACATCTAGATATGATTACATGCTCGTAAGCCAGAGAAAGCTCTTTTGTGCATAAGAGATTTCCCTTGCGGTTAGCAGTTGTGATATAATTGAAAATGTCCAGAAACTTCGTCCTCAAATTTCCAAATTCCCTTGATTTTTCTCTAACACTACAAGCAACGCTGTCCAAAATGCCTTCTTTGCCTTTGGCGAAGACGTTAATACCTATACCACGTGTGAGTTTTGGTGCAACGGCTTCGATTCTGGGAAAACATAGATGAGTACTTTTTAAAGCTTCCTTCGTTATTTCTAGGATTCCTGCTGGGTGATTCTCTCCAAGCTGTTTTCTGGAGAGAACACCTCCAACAATATCTACTGCTATTGTTGGCCCTAAAAAGTCGCGAACTGCGTGCTGGAATAACGCTCTAGACGCTCAAAGGCGCATTTTCTCTACCCCAAATTTTAGCCAAAATTTGCTTCTGAGAGCTGACTTGAACTTTGGTAATTTTACTGGGAAACGTTTGTGTAGTCTTCGTATTCTCAAGGAAAATGGTCGTATTTCTGCTGCTTTTCCTAGCTGCAGAAGCTCTTATTCTGCAAGGAAACATTCTCCGAACATGATATAAAAACGAGGTTCTCGTTGTTCTTGGCTTCGCAGTTCCACGAGATATAGGTGGTGTACGGCGTCAGGGACCTGCTCATACGATAAGCATTGGTCAATGATAATCAAAGGAACTTTATGGTTTGCCGAAATCGTCGTTCATTAAAATTGCGAAAGAAAGTAGAGTCAATACGAAAAAGCGCCACTTCTCTTGCATCAACCCAATAGCACCTGTGGAAGTCAGCATAACAGCTAAGGAATAGCAGATAACGTCTTATTCGCAATACAGTACTTTTAGTACCCATAAGCTACGACAACTGCATGGCCTTCATGTCGACAATAGAACTTCCTTACAATGTTCTCATTGGTTTGTAAGAATTGCAGCGGGTTCTGGGACCATGTACTTGTGCGGAGGTAAAGTGAAGAGTTTCTTAAAACTCACAAATCGAATGATGAAGCATAAATAACAGGAGATCAAAGGTGAGATCCGGGCGAAATTAGATTTTTCGATTTCCACTGAAACCGTCGCCTACGGCGACGTCATGGATGAGAACAATAGAATAGTTCCTGATAAAGTCCCACAACTCAAGGTTCTCATCGACCAATCCTGGAATGACGTCTGCGCGCTTGCGGAGTCCCTGTTTTCAAGTAACGCCGTACCGCGCGCCTCACATGCTGTCTACTGCAGCGTCGTAGGGAAAAATTCATATGCAAGGGACTGCACATAGTCCGTTTGATAAGGTGGCGATGGTTTCGAGAAGTGTTCATTGGACTGCATGTATCTTGCGCAACCATTGTCAGTTGGAGCATGTTCTCCCACGGCTAGCGTAATCATCACACGTTTTGCCCCATGTCTTGCGGTAGAGCTTACAGGGAACTCTCAAACTAGAAATATAAGCTAATCAGATGTTTCGGATTACAGAGGATTGAAAAAGCTGCTAAATATGCAGGATTTCGAACGGGCCTTGCCTTTGAATCCGTACATCTCTTAATCCAGGGTTTATTTCATCATTAAACTAACAGTCAAGTCAGGAAACAGTGACCACTGGTGTAGTTCTAAATAGAGGATGCTGATGCTAAATCACGCACGGATAAACATGTTGACGGGTGCAAGGTAAAGGCTGGGCTTAGGTACGTTAACACGCTCACATTGATAATAAAAGTGGTGCCTCTGGACCCTGTGGCGGTTCTGGCAAATCGCGCACGGTTTAACTTGTTCGTCGCTGAGATTTATAGCCGCCTTGCGTGCAAAAATGCCCCCGGAAGTGGTCACAGCCTTCTGAATGGAATGTATAAATGCCGACTTCTCTAGAAACAAAAATTGGGTTGGCTTAATAGCAGTTGGAGTCTAATACTGAGATGCGTTCTAAGCGTTTCGGATTGATAACATATTTCAAAACAGTAGCATTCGTCCAGAAATCAGAGCATCTATTATACTTAAGGATTTCAACTACATGGTAGCATAACCAAAAACCTATATAAAATAAAACCTCGACTAATCTCCACTATTTCAGTTTTTGCTACTTCATTACTTTAAAAACGACTTCCACGCGGCCTTTTTTTTTCAAAAAATGGTGGCTTTTATTTAGAAGATTTCAGCTCTTACCTGTGTTTTCTAAGTAAAATCAACTTTACAATGCCTTTGAATATACAATAAAATGGTCAAAAAGAATGGCTCACCCATGAAATAGTGACGATGAGCATAGAAGGAATGACAATATTCATCGAATAGAAACCCATATTTCTGACTAGAAGAACCTCGAAATAAAGCCGAACGTACTCCCCTGAAAAGAAATTCTTCGCAGTCGATTTCCTTCAGCTCACTAACGTCATCTGAATCCTACCTGAAGACGTGACAGCCTTCGTGATGTTCACATTGTAGCCGGTCTGCTTGAACTGTGGCAGCATGAACTTGTCGAACGCCACCGCTCCTTGTCGATGATCCGACTTCTGCCGGCCCCAGAAGTAGTCGATATCGGCCGTCGTGTAGCCATCTGAACATCACCGCTACAGTACCCTCGAGCAGTACAGTAATCCAAGTTAGTTCGCCAAGTTAGTTACAGTTACACCAGGTCTATAGGGGGCGAGTACGTAGTAAACGTTTACCGTCAGGCAAGTGTATTTTAGAGTGAAACACTTGCACAATTCTTTCGATGGTAAGGATTTATTAAGGTCTATAACGTTAGTGAGATAAGGTCTAAAAATCGGTGTTGAGCACGGCATCGTGGTGACTGATCCTGAGAAAGTAGCTCCAATAACCAACGTTGAAGAGGACGAAAATCTGGAATGGGCGGAGCTTAGCCATAATGGAAGTGACCAGTGAGAGCGTGGGTAAAACAGCCAACAGACCGTTGGAAAGCTCCATCTGGAAATTTTATCGATGTTTGACGGTCGGAGGCAATTCCAGGACGGCCATATTCTACGGTTTGACTTCAACGCGACGATAGAGGAGACGGCGGAGATACGCCTGAAGTAGGAAAGGTAGGTAGGAAAGCACAATAGATGTGAAAAGATAATTTTAAAAAAAAAGTGGACAATCCCAGGTAAAAAGTTGCACTTCTACTTCTCAGATAAATAAAAGCACATCCTTTCAATGGAAAGCTTTTTTTATAAATTTTTTTTTAAATCCACTGCGCCTGAAACAAAATCCCACGTGCTTAAAAAAGGGGTTAAATTTTGACTTAGGGTGCGAATGACCTACAGATCTCAAAAAATTACAAAGCTCTTCCACAGTTCTCATAGAAAATTTGAAGAATTGTCCACGATGAGATCCAGAAAATCCCTTATTATGGTTAATTACACCCAAATATGTACGTAGGGGCAAAAGCATCAGTCACTTTTCAAGCACAAATAACCCTGCATCACCGAAACTTTCTGAAAATTTCTCGTAATCTGCACTCACTTATCGATTTTTAGGCGAATTATTGATTTTTCGATAGGTTATCGACTAGCCACTACCGATGCATTGAGGGAGAGCGGAACTGGTCTTTGTTGGTTACTAATTCAAGTTCGGGCCAAAAAAATGCGTTAGAGGTGCGCGTGAATAAATTCTCCTAAACTCCGTAAACTTTCTTTAACGGAAATGCCGTCAACTCGTTAAAAATTTTTTTGTTATGATGGACGCCTTGAAATGAAATCACGGAACTTTGCTCCAAAAATTTTCATGACTCGTTTGAGATCAGTAATGAAAGATTAGAGTACGTAGGCAGATTTACCAATGTGGCCATAAAATGTCAAAAGCAAACTCCGGGCAAAATTCCATCTCCCGAATTCCTGTTGAATTCGTAGCCCACGGTGACGCCTTAGACAAAAACCATAGAAAAAAAAGAAAAGTCCCTGAAAAGGTCCCACAACGAATGCTTCCCATCGACCAATTTCGGTACGCCGTTTGCGGGTTTGCAGCGTCCGTGCTTTCAAATGACGTTATACGGCGCGCCCTACGTGCTGTCCATTGTGGCGTCGTAGGGAGAAATTCATATTCAAAGGACTGGTGGTCCGTTTGATGGGGTGGGAGAGGTTCCACGAAGTGTTCGCTGGGCTCCATGTATCTGAACGTCCATCGTTGCTCAGTATGCAGCGAGCAGCTTTCGTCGATTGGCGCGTGTTTTTCCACGACTACCGTAATTGTTGGACGTTTTGTCCCATATCTAGCGATGGAGCTTATATCGAGGTCCCAAGCTTAAGATATGTGCTGCAAATATGGTATGGACTCCAGGGAGCAAAAAACCTGGGTGGGCAAAATGTTGATCGGACCTTGCTTTAAGAAAAATTTGTGGAAAATTCCTTAACGGACCTGAAATAATTTTCTGGGAAAAAACACGTATAGAAGAGATCCATTTTTCATCTAAAGCCTCTAAAGGTTCAACATCCAAACCTGATGTACTAAAGTTCAAAGATCGGTCAAGGTCAAATTTCCTTGCCTTCTCATGAAATTCGATATATGTACATTCCAAAAGGGTAATTTCGGAATCTAACTGGGTCCAAGAAAAGAGCACGCATTCCTTTCTACTTTGAATTTCCTCAGAAAACGTGCCTCAAACATACTAAGAAATGCCCATTTCTGCACCCATACTCGGATTTCAAACGATTTCACGAAAATTCAAAAATCAAACCTCAAACGCGGCTCTTCCTCGGGAGGTACAGGGCAGTGACAATCCAATTCCTGAAACAACACCATGCATCCACAGAACTTAACCAGTCCTTGCAAAAAGACTGAAGTACGATATTCAAACGTGCGACATTCCAGACAGGACCAAAAAACGAAAAAATCGAGCAACATTCTCAGAACTCCAAAAACAAGGTGTCGACCCAGCTATGCCCAAAACCAACCCAAACAAGCTTTTATTTAGCAACAAGTCGACAAGTTTTACGTCATCATGTCACCCAAACCAAGTTGTCGACAAGCTTTTCTCCCGACAACTTGTTGGCAAGGAAGAGAAAAAACAAGTTGTCAACCAGCTTTTTCAAAAACAACATGTCAGCAGGTTTTTGGCCGAGCAAGTTGTCGGCAACTTTATACGTCCGACAACTTGTCGGCAAGGAATGGTGGGAACAAGTTGGCGACAGGTTTTTGGGCGGACAACTTGTCGGCGAGGAAGTGTGAAAACACGTTGTTGGCAAGTTTATACGTCCAACAACTTGTCGGCAAGGAATGGTGGGAACAAATTGGCGACAAGCTTTTGGGCGGGCAACTTGTCGGCAAGAAGTGTGAAAACACGTTGTAGGCAAATGCTTATCGACAAATAGTTTTTGGGATTCTGAGTTCTTAGCAACCAACAATACCTGAAGTGTTAGAGGTACTCGTTGACTTTCTGGAATGTATAGGTTCGAGTTGGTGTCCGTCGACGAGTAGAACGGTCTGTAGCCGCGGTTGAAATACGCCGGCACGGAGACGGTACGAGTGGGAGGAGGTTCCATCGAGGACAGGAAGCTCCCGGCTGCTCTGGAGTTCTTGGGTTTTTGCTGCTCCTTCGGTTATGGATCTTCTTATATGGATGTATTTTAGCTGACATATGGTGACCGAGAACTCGTACAAACCTGGACTCCTTCCTCCTTTCATTCAGTTTCATGCGTTTGTTGATGTACCCGACAGCGGCGTATTCGACCAGGGAACAAAATACCATCATGAAGCATACTCCTGGAAGGATGCACCTCAGAAATATAATAGTTACGGAACATCACATCCACGTGAAGTTGTTGTTTGACACTTATCCCTTCAAATTCATTCAATTATTCATTCACTTACGTGTTCATTTATTTATTTACTTATTTGTTTATTCATTCATAGATTTACTGATTTGTTTGCTTATTCTAAATCTTCGGAATAGCGCGAACAGCTAAATAAGTATTCCCAGAAAATATTGCACAATTCACTTCATTTATTTGATTTATCCATCTAGTTATTCATTTGCTCGTTTACTAATTAGCTCATCTGCTTATTTACGTACTAGAAAAAATAGAAAAAATAATTTGATAGATGCGCAGCAGCTCATTCCTTCAGCTACCACTACTAAGCAGCATCTACCACTACTAAGCAGTATTTTACAAGTATTATAGTTGTACATTCAAGCGTTATTTTTGGCGGACGCAGAAAGTGGGTGGAGGGGGCGGGAGGGGCGTGGGGAAAGAATTGGGGTCTCTGCCGTTTTGGGGACCCAGACGGAAAATAAAACTAATAAAAATATTGATTATAATAATAAATAATTAACAAAAATTACATTAAAGTAGTAATAAAAATAGACAATTAGAGATAAACTAATACGAGGTTTTTATTTGTATTGTAAAGTATTGGGTTGTTCGGAAAGTAATTGGGATTTTTGGGCGTTACAAAAAAACTTTTATTTTCTCATAATGAAAGAACATTAAGCAGTGATATATTTTCTATATTGTTCGACTACCTTTTTCTATACATCTGGTAATTTCATAATTCCTCTCTCGCAGAATTTCTGGTCTTTTTCAAAGAAAAAATAGAAAAGCTGGGCTACATGGGATTTAATGTCCTCATCTTCGGTGAAGGTTTTCCCATTGAAATAGTTCTGCAAGGATCGAAATGAGTGGTGGTTAGATGGCGCAAGATCAGGGCTATGTGCTAGATGCAACAGCCAAGCACCAATGATTTTTACCGAGACGCTAAAGATGTATGCGGTCTGGCATAGCCTTGGTGGAAGACCACTCCTTTGCAAATCGCCAATTCTGGTCGGATTTTTAAGCATTGATTCATGCAATTTCACCAAATGTCGAAAGTAGAGATCCGATTTGACATTTCGGTTAGTTGGAAGCATCTCAAAACATATCACACCTTCGTAGCCCCGAAGGAGTTGTGTTTCACCAAGACAATGTTATGCCGCATACATCTTTGATGACTCAGCAAAAATAACTGGAGCTTGGTTGGGAGTTGATGTTGCATCCACCATATAGCCCTGATCTTGCGCTATTTGAGTACTACTTATTTCGATCGTTGCGGAACTACTTGAACGGGAAAATCTTTACCAAAGATGAGGATATCAAATCTTATGCAGCTTAGTTTTTTGATAAAAAAGACCAGAAGTTCTAAGAGAGAGGAATTATGAAATTACCAGATGTATGGCAAAAGGTAGTCGAACAATATAGAAAATATATCACTGCTTAATGTTCTTTCATTATGAGAAAATAAAAGTTTTCTTGTAACGCCCAAAAATCCCAATTACTTTCCGAACAACCCAATAATTTCAAAAATTTGGCGTGCCCCCCCCCCCCCCCCTGCGTCCGCCACTGGTAAACACCCCTACAGATGCAACATCATCGAATATTTTTGCATCAGAGAGTGTTCTTCAGTTAGAAAATTTGTTCACGTTGGCAGAACGAAGCGGACAACTGCTTTTCTCACATTTTCTGAAGTGAGGATGAATGATTGACATAGTCAGTTGGTACTTTTGCTAAAAAGAAATCGCCAAGTCCCCTTCGAGTGGTGCACAAAGCATGACACTGCCCATGTCAAAAGATCGTAGATATATTCAGCCATCCGACTATGTACGGGGTGGGCCATTAATACGGTTACAAAGTAAAATTCACACGAAGAACCATTCGGATTTTTTAAGAAAAAAAATCCGAAATTTAGTTAAATTTAGGTAATTTAGTTAAATCTTACGTTCATGAATGTTCAAAATATAAAACGCGGTATCAGATCATAAAATATGTGCTGTCAGGAGACACATGCGTTACTACTCAAGATGAGCCTCTTAACACCATACAAATTTGCCTATAATTACCCAGGGAACACGTTTACCCTGGGTAGTCCCAATGATGTATCCAAGCCCAGATGTGCCTTGAAAATCCTCGCACT
>KN767550.1:0-11394 GCA_000816745.1 Ancylostoma duodenale | reverse complement strand
CTCGGCGGTACTACGAGATGGTCTAACGGAGGGTTGTCGTACAAAAAGTTATAGTTGCGGTATTTTCAAGGTTTAGGTGCTAAATGGTGAAGAATTGGGAGACAAAGCTGGCCCTTACTTGAGTTTCCAGAGCCGAAGTAAAGATATTGAACTAACGAAGCCATGATAAAACTAAGCATGAAATATGACAAAAGTAACTTGGGAAGAATAGTAGTGAGCTTGACCGAAATAGGATGCAGCACGATCTCCTGGATTGAACACCATCATGTTGATCTAGAAATCATCTATTCTCAAGGTTTCTAAAACGTCGATTTTCAGTAGCCTCTTCCTGAATATTTCTGAATTTGGGCTAGACATCAACTCATTTGGGAACAAGCTAAGCCAGCGAGACACTCGGAAGAAAAAGGAGTTAAAAAGCACTGACGTTCTAATGGGACCGAGCTTTGCGTGGTGTAAGTTAAAACTACCTGTACGTCCTCTTGTGGGCCGAAAAAGCCAGTACTTTTTCGCATGTAATTTTGTTTCCATACGTAGGATGCGAAAGCCTAGGATAAGATCGTTTACGATCCGTCTGTATTTCAAGGTTTTTAGCTTCAACGTGGCTAGCCTGGAATGGTATGAAGGTAGTGTTTCTGGGTAACCAGTGTTGGGGAAACATCTATAAAAAAACCAATCTGGTAAAGATTTGTTGTACTTTTTCTACCTTACGAATATATTTCTTCAAGAAGGGACTCCAGATAGCTGAGGCGTACTCTAGCTGCGGTACCACGTATGTTTTGTAAAGGCGTGATAAGAACAAGGCATCTCTACCATGGATATTGCGAAAAATAGTAAATACTGTTCCCAGTGCTTTCCTCGTGATAGAGTCAATGTGCGCTGAAAAGTCGAAGGATTTAGCGATAACCACACCGAGATCTTTGACTTGATTCTGGGATTGGAGCAGAGTTCCGTTATACCCGAATTCAGGCCCTTCAGAACCTAGATGCATTACGACAGATATGGAAGGATTGATTTGTAGGCCCCATTCTTGTGACCAAGACTCCATCTTTCGGGCTGATAGAGAGAGGGCATTTTGAGCCGTTTCTCTCTCACTCTCATCGTACGAAAGGTAGATTTTAATGTCGTCCGCAAACATCTGGACTTGGATATTTGGGTGGGTCTTCAAAAATGCTGGGAGGTCGGCTGTGTAAATTAGGAAGAGGAGCGGCGATAGCACACCGCCTTGGGGCACTCCGCTTCCCAATGCATAGCGTTCGGAGAAACTGTTTCGGACCTTGACTGTCATATATCGTTCGTGGAGATACGATACTAACCAACGAAGTAACTGACCTTGAATACCATAGGCTTGCAGCTTGGAGATCAGTTTGTCATGGTTTACCATGTCAAAGGCTTTGGTTAGGTCGAAAAAAATAATATCAACTGATTTTCCATGATTGATTGCGGACATCCAATCAAAAAGCGCATCTGCTAAAAGTGTCACGGTCGAGCCACCGGAGAGGAAGCCATGCTGTTCAAGGGGGATGATATGGTTTTGCATTGTCCAGGTACTGAGTTTATCACATAGGACTTTTCCCAAAATCTTGTTTGCTGTTGGAATAATGCTTATGGGTCGAAAATTGGATATGGCGTTTACATTACTGATTTTAGGAATAGGAGTGATGAGGGCTTCCTTCCAAATGCAAGGGACTTCGCCCAGTGCTACCGATACGTTGAAAACAAAAGTGAGCGGGCGACATAGGGCTTTAGCTTATTTTCTATAAACGATCTGTGGTATTCCGTCATAGGGAACGGAGGATGATGGTTCTAGGTTTTTTAGTACAGAAAGAACCTGATGGGGATAAATGCAGAAATCAGGACAGTGGTAGGAAATGTTATTAGGGTCATTGGAGTCATAGTGGCCGCAGAGACTTGCTTTGTACAAATAAACATTTCCCTTTGGAAGACATCAATGAGGTCAGGAAGTTTCAAATCGTTCCTCTTAGTATAAGATCCAGGAAAAGTAGCAATACCCGTTTGTACAGCGTTCAAAAAATTTTGAGAGGATTTGAGTGTTCTACAGTTTAATCTTCTCATGACTCTCTTTGAGACTGTGCTTCTTTTACTAGCAGTCAAGGAAGACGAAGGAGATGAAGAAAATTGACCTGCGTTCATGAAACGGCGAAAATTTTGGTGGTTGAACTTGGCTAAACCAATAAAAAACGGATGTGGGATTGCCTAAGCTTTCCTCCATATTATTTCTTTTGCTGGATACCAGTTTATTTGGGAATATGATATTTGAACATAGATGGTAAAATTTTGACTTGATCAAAACTTCAAATCATATCCGGAAAGTTCAAAAATCGTATTGACTAAAACAAGGTTTCCTCGAAATAGGTGGAACATCGAGTCATTTGGTATGTCTACTACATATTATTCAGAAAAAAAGTCTGATCGAGTTAAATGCCTGAGCAACAGTGGTGCTCAGAGGACGGGGAGGGGGAGGGGGTGGGGAGTGCGACCGCTCCCCTCCGAGAATGGGTCGGCAACTTTTCGAAATTACTTTACAATACAAATAAAAGTCTTGTACTAGTTTATTATTAATTGTTCATTTTTACAATCATCTTTAGTATAATTTTCATTTATTACTTATTGCTATAATTGACGTTTTTATCATTTTTACTTTTCGTCTGGGTCCCCAAAGCGGCGGAGACCTCTCTTTTTTCCTACGTCCCCTTCCCCTCCCGCCCGCTTTCTGTGTCCGCCACTGCTAAACAGGAATTTGAAACATCGAGGTGACTCTCGGGATGTGGCTATTCGAGAAAATTGTTTTTTCAGTGCTTCTCTCATTAGAAATCTTATTCTTATGCTAAGGTGAAGAAGTTTTCGAGAAGTAACTTCAAAGTAAGTGCACATCTTGCCTGACCTCCTCTACTCTCTGTCCATCTATGACGAATTGCTGATTTGTAGAGTGTCCGTGGCATTATGGCGGAAAACGGGCGCTGTCACGGTTTCACGATTGGTGCCGTTTCCACCCTTCACAGTCAACTCGCCCCTCATTCGCGCGCAATGACATCGTATGTTCACATGTAGGGAAGGGAGCAGGGGACAAATTTACAGCGAAGAGCGGGAGAGGATTAGAGTGCAACATTCTTGTAATTCTGGCACCGACCCGCTTCCCCTGATGGTGCAACTCACTAAATTTGCGAGAGAAGAGGTGTAACAAATTCGTGTAATCTGTAACCAATCGCGCTGACGTTGGGTGACATCACCCTTCCCAGAATTCGGAAGGTCGGTAAATGTCTATCAAGGTGCTTGGAGTGTGAATAGTATGGAATGAATGGTTAGGATACATAGAAGCATAGCTATCCAGGGAGTTTCCGAAACAATAAAGTTCTTTGGAGAAATATGACATTGTTCCAATTTGTATCTCGTCTTAGCATACTATTGCTGGAACTGTTTCTCCTTCTCCGCCGTTATTCCGCCTTTTTCTTCGAGCTACCGTCAAACTCTTTTGTCCATTGAATTGTTATTCATTGTTGTTTTGATCTTGGGAAGAGCTCAAAAAAACCCTCCTTTTCTTGGGAGGAATTTATTTCATTCGTGCCTATTTATCGCAAGTATTTAAGTCATTTCTGATGCGCGTGTGGCGTAGTGGTAAGAGGCTCGCTGCGCGCGCACAAGATCGGTGGTTCGATCCCACCCGAGGCCAACCAAGCATTCCATCCCTCCAGGGTCGGTAAATTGGTACCAGAGGAGTCTGGGAGGATGAAGCACTGACTTGGTTCATCGGATGCCCCCCCGCAAGTCAATGTACAGGGCACATACGCATTCAATGCCTCTACGTTATCCAGATGAAGTCGAATGCGTGGCGCATCCCTCGTGACGGGATCGATTAACGCTGACCACTTTATCCTTATCCTTATTTAAGTCATCTCAAGTTCAAATGTTGTATCGCTTCTTAGCACTCGCATACCAATGTGTTTTGTACCAGAATTTACTCTCGTTTCACATTTTCACCGCAAGAATAGGTACTATGTATAAGCTAACGGTCGTTCTATGGTTATTCATCCATGCTTACTTTCACTCATGTCTTACGATTTTCCAGAAGTTAACGTGTTATCTTGATTAAATTTGAACTTATTTTCCCCCTAAGTGTTAGGTAGAGAAGTTTTCCACTCAACCCATAATTTGCACCTCGTTTCGTTTGCTCAGAATTTGGGATTCGGTAACCTGCATGTCTCTTACCATCCAACCACGAATTGTTCTTTTTTGAGTCATCAGCCTTGTTTTGTCCTTTCCTTTGGCCTGTGTTCCTCTCTTCTCTTTTGCTCACTTTTTTTGAAGTTTCTTTCCTGGAAATCTACGGTACCTGAGCGACCTCACTTCCTTCTAAAAGCATTCATCGACGGTTTTTATGAGATTTCCGACTCAACAGAAAATTCTACGCAATTGTCGGGCCTTTTTTCTATCTTTTTCGTGAACTTTCGCTTCTGATCTCCCCAGTTCCTATTGTCACGAATTAGCTGGTATTATGGGCGGAAAATGTCACTCTTTATGATCTATTCTGTCCCAGGTGGGGGCCACCTATGCCATCCATTTTCCTCTAGACCATAGCTGCTCGGGTAGCCTTACAAAAAAAAATCCCGAAATGTCTGTCAGATAATTGTGCGAATGACGTCAGGATTATTAATAACCGATCAACCGGTTCTTTTTTTTTAAGAAAAACGGTCGTATTTCCTTGAACATAGGGATGCTTCAGATTTCCTTAAATGAGGGTTTACAGCTAAAAAACATTGACGAAGCGAGGTGCTCATTCGTTTTTTTTTTAAACCAGGATTTTGCACCGGGGATGATTTACTATGGTAGGCACTAACATGGTTATCCTCTGCTTCTTGTTTTCGAATAATTATAGCAAATACATGTAAGTACGTATCCTCAGGTCGATCTGCACATTTTTTCCGATGTATGTTTCCTCGGCGATTTCACTTGATTTGTATAACAATTGTTCGCTTCTTGACGAACTCGTAGCTGCTGACGGCCAAACCATTGTTGTGGCAGTCCAGATGGATGTTTGCTTCACATTCGATGCCGCTATGTTAGTCGGTATTTCTGCAATATGCAGTATGAATTAAGAGAATGTTTTCGAGAAAACCATGACAATCTTATGTGAAAACGCATATACTGTTGATGAGCAAATAATGCTTGGAACACTACACCCAGGCACGCGATCAATGCTGCTGCCAAGTGGCTGCCCGGTCGCGTTCAAGCGCTGAAGTGGATGTCATTCCGAGGAGTCAAAGTCAATAAGACACTGAAAAGCGAGGAAGAGTTGGATGTGATTCCTCCTTGCGCGCTTGTTTAAAGGCGCCGCCCACTAAAATTTTCAGCTCTGGAATGAGCTATGTTACGGGTTAAACGTTGTCATCGGGTCACATTTGCAACATAACAACGAGAGAGCGTCGCATTCTTGCGGAGGAAATGCCGTTCCAGGTGTCGACAATTGTGAGCACTTAACTAGCTCTCATAGCTGCTAGGACGAATTACCTATATACAGGGTGAGCAAAAGTCTTTGGCCAGCGTTCAAGTGCTCTAAAAATACATATAACTAGCTGCCGTACCCGGCTTCGCTCAGGTGTTTCACTGCCTCCACTATCTCACATTGGTGAGGACAATTACTTGTAGCAACAATTTTATTAAAAACGCACATACATAGTTTTGATGATCACCACATCAGCGAAGCTCAAATGACACCTTTCCGCCAATCCGTAAGCGGAAACCCAGCAAAGTTATTTTGTTGAGACGGAATTAGTGTATTCGTGTACGATGATTTTCATGTTCATGTTCAGCTTATTAATGAAAAAATATTATCATATTCGTTTTCAGTGTATAGGGAAACCGCAGGTGATATGCCCTTGCCCGACTCAGAACGAAACTGAGAAAAATCGATAAAACCAATAAATCGAGATTTCGCTGTAAAGTGATTGTCATATAGTAGACATGCCCTCACCTACGTATAGTGCAGATTGGCAAAACATCAACAAAATCGATAAATCAATACTTCGTGCAAAATGGTTGTCATATTCGTGTTCAGCGCACTGAGAAACCACAGTAGGCACGTCCTTGTCTGTTCCTGACCGAAAATGAAAAAACGATAAAATCAATAGATCGATACTGCCGCTAGAAATGGTTATCACATTCGTGTTCAGCGTATCAAAGAACCTTAGTAGGCATTTTCTCGCCAGTCTCCGGGCAAAAACAGCAGAAAATCAATACAATCGATAAACTAATCTATAAGATCAGGTCAGAAGCAGCCTATAACCTCCGCCGGCCCCTGGGGAGTCTATCTTCAAAATTTGGTCCGCATCGGTTAATGTTCCGCGATTTCTATGAGTAACATACAAACGTACAAACACACACAAACAAACTCTCACTTTTATATACACAGATGAGCAGTGATAATCAAACCATTTTATGCCGAACATTCTGGTGTTTCTGAAAGCCAATGAACTGTTAGGTTTTGTAGCACGCCTGTCTTCCTGGAGACCCTCTTTGAACAATGTCTAGGAGGAAATTCAGGACAGATTGCTGATCTTCGCTTTGGAACTTCTTCGCCACTGCTTCACCAATAAGGAAGGAGCTCTTGAAGTCTATAATTATAATACTTCTGTATTGGAGCACATCTGCCAAACCATATTTCTGGTCTGGTCATTGTTGCTCTTTATATAAAGTTTTCGCAGCACTATGATGCTGACCAAAGAATTTTTTGTCATCCTGTTGATTGTATGCTTTTAGCACACGTTCCACAGAGGTCTCCTCGGCGAGTGCTCATTCATTATTCGCTCTTGCGACTACATTATTTTGGTATATGGATGAAGAGTTTTATGTTTCTTACATCACTAGGCCCGTCTTGAAATGTGCCGGAATTTCTCCGTTTTCACTGTTCTCCTCTTTTTTCCAAGACACATGAAGATTCCTTGTTCTTTCCTGGTTTGCATAATCCAGAAGCCCTGTACACAGAGCAACTCATCTCGCAGGCACAAATCCCTGTGGCCTTTCCAATTTTGTAAAGATTTTCCTTCAACTCTCCTGGTTATACATGTAAGATCAGCATTTAACTTAAAAATGAACCATATTTTGCGAAAGGGGGAGAGAAGTGTTTTCGGAGACAAAACTCAATCAAAATACAAAACCAGCAGCTTTTTTCTCGTATCACACATATTACAAGTTCTTAAGTAAAACAAATAAAGTTCTTATCACATCAATCATTATGTGTAATAGATAGATACATCCTAGTAGGTGATCGTAGGCCTGAACTGGAAGGTCGTTACTCATATTACCACTGACGTTTGTTATGGCGACCTTGACGGAGTCGAAGATATCTGGTAGGACTGGACGGTCTCAGTGACGTCCTATTTGCTCTGTGTTAGAACTGCCGATCGAGTTTGGTCGTGATGACGTCGTCGAAATGTTGTTAATTTTTCCTGCGTCAATCTGTGACTTGCTTAGGATGACACAGAGCAATAATGCAACAACCAGTGCGTCTTTCCTTTATTTGTTCTCAGATAGAGCTTCCATGTTGGTGCACATGCTGTAATTCTCTGCTCTTAAAGGTCGATCTCTCAGAATTGTATGTAGAAATCGACGACTCTTCTTTAAGTTACAATATAGTTCTTTTCTTGTCATGCGTTTCACACCTTGTCTACATAGACCGAGTTATGAACTAAGTTACTGATGGATTATGTATTGCAGTGAGTTGGCATCGCTTGCTCCAGTAGTGGTTTGTTTGTTTATCAATCTTTTAACAGGAAAAACTAGGTACGTGGTTTTTATGTTGAGTACATTCTTCTGCATGTGCATGTTGCATGAAAATAGGCCGCTGGTTGGATACAAATTTATTATTCATCACAGTGATTGCTATATGAGTTACCATTTGTTTTCTTTTAGATGACCTATCGCTGACATCAGAAACTGGTTCAGCTACAGTTACAGGTGAGGAAAATCACAAAGAAATTAAATGCTGGAGAAGACCTTGGAATAAGGCAGAGTTACTGCGATAGTACAAGTTCCCGCCCATGTGTGCAAGGCAACCTTGTATTCATTGCCACAGGTTCAACTTAGGAAAAGTTGCTTTATGGACACTGCAGTGTTACACCATTGAATATGGTTTGAAGTAGATTTTCCCAAGTAATTCCTTTTGTAATAAGTGTTGGAAAGAGCTGAACAAGATCTATTTGTTACCTATCACACTGCATATACTAAAAAGCGTAGGAATTTTGTTTGTAGTATGAGCGGATAGGAAGAATTTCTCTTCTTTACATTCTTAACTGAATAAGATTCTTTAGAATGTCCTGCAACAACCGATGCATGCTGTCCCGGGGAAGAGAAATCGTTGTAAGTTTAAGAAAAGTGGAATTATTCCTAAATTTATCTTCAACAGATTTGGCAGTATTGTTAGGGTCTCTCCGTATTTTCAAAATATTTTTGTTTATTCTGTTTTGTAGGGAAACACAGGGAGAACTTCCACATGAAGGAACAACAAAGGAGAAAAGGAAGACGCGCAAAAACATCAAACAAAGACGTCTGACCCAGAGTCTTCGCATTCCTTTGGCGAATCTTCCCAGCTCCACAGAGGAATTATCGCAAGAAGGTCTAGAAGACGATCGCAACGACGATCTTTACGAGAACCTACTTGCAGCAAACCAAAAGGAATTACGTGAACGAGGATCGAAGGAGAGTTTTGAACAAAATGTAAAGGATGAAGATGAGTTCTTCAATGAAGCCGCGTCTAACTCAAGTACTGATATCCATGTGCGTCTACAAAACAGAGAGTACGCTCATGAGGAGCAAAGCGGAAGCAAGTCGGAAAAGTTATCATTGAGAGAAGTTGCTTCATATGAAGAAAGGCGAGTACGCAGTAATCTGAACAGATTAGATACCAACAATGAGACTACTTACGCGGGACTGAACTCTACTACTCTTCAAGCGAGTTATCACGAATGTACATTGAATGCAGCGTTCTCAAGAAGCACATCACCGTTGAGAGCTGACGTGAATGCAGCACAGAGCATCAAAAACGACGACGTCGGCCACCAATCCATTAATGGTAAAGAAATCCAGAGAAGGAAAAATATGGTCTCAATCAAGCAGACATCCACATGGAGCACAAGCTTTGAAGAACGGACATCTCTACTAGCAATGAACAAGAGGAACGAAATGGAGGAAACATCGTTCATGACTGAGGCTGCACGCAAAACAACTCTCCAGTACTCTGAATCTCGAAATACACCACTTCATTTACGGAAAACTGAACAGGAAGACATTGCATATAAGATTATGGAGGAGAAAAACACACTCAATGATAGCCTGAATGACCAGTGTAAGAAGCTCCGGCTCACAAAGTCGGAGAAGCACGAAAAGATTTCATTCATGAAATCGATAACAGATAAGGAATCTTCATCTTTTTCTGAAGTCAACAAGAACACGCAGCTGCTGAGCCGTGATGAAAGCAGCTCCGCCGCAAAACAAGTTGCGAGAAAATCCAGCGCAAAAGCCAGCTTAAATTTTCCTTTGGAGATGTGTTCAACCGAATCGAAGAAGAAAATGGACGAAGTCCCAAATGTTACAATTGATTCATTCGAAGCTCAAATTGATACAAATAATCAAAACTCCCAGTTTGAACAGAAAGACAAGATTCCTTCGGAATATCCGTCCTCAAGTACTCGAACAGGGGAATTGGAGGAACACAGAATTCAAGGTATGTATTAAAGTTTACATGATTCGAATCCCTCAGATCTCTGAACTGTTGATATATCAATGTTAATATTTATCAATACTTCACTGTAAAATTGAAATAATCGTCGTGGTAATATGAAATGAGAAACAACTCTACAAGGAATAAACTTCGGTACCTGAAGGACATACTGCTGTCGAAAATTCAAATATGAGCAAAAGAATATAATGCTAAATATAATGCGTAAATTTTATAAAAAATATGCATGCATAACAGTAGTGTCTTGCGTGACAGGCATGAAAATCCTAACCATCTTACTAATCCATCAATCTGCTTCTGTTTAACAACAACTATGGAAGTCTCCTTCACGCCGATCATGCCTAGCTAAGCATGTTCGTCACATTATTGCTGGTCAGTTATGGATGAGTACTCGTTGCAAGCGCAAGTCCGTATTGCACCAAGAAGTTTCTTTGGAAAATAAGATGGTTAGAGCGTTAAATCCACACCCATGTCATGGGCTCACTATCACGCAAGAGATTTGCACATTCTTGTCAGGATGAGGATATGGAGTTTGCACGTGCGACCCTGCGAGCACACGTAATGCTTTGACACTTTGACAAGGCACGTGAATCTTTAGCAAAACTATATACTTTCGAAATCTCAGACAGCTATATCATGTCCCGAAGTATCATCGAGCAGAGTCGGTGTGTGGAACAGCATTGCCGGCATACTTGTACCGAGAGCAAGGTGAGTGAAAGGTCAACTCTAAATAGCCGAAAAAGGGGGACTTAACTTAGAACCAGTTATCAGACGAAATCTACTGCGAGCGAAAAACCTTTGATCCTCCGTTCCACTCGTTTTTTCTGCAATAACTGAGTCTTTGATCGTGATTTAATCCCCCCTGATCTTGCTCAACCTCAATGTGATCATCATTGCTGCTTTAGTGCAACCGTTAGTGGAAATACACGGCAAGGAATGACAACTATTTGTCTTTTATGAAAGGCTCCTCTTTCGTCTTTGTCTATTTTCCTTCTCTCTAATCTACTTGCTTTTTCCGTTCATTTTCCACCATTAAAAATATTTCCAAATTGATGACCACAGAGATTCTACGAATACGTTCTCGGCAAATAAGGCCAGAACCAGAGTCTACGATAAGCGGCGTTGGCGGTGTTCACGCTTTGCGTGATTGTTGATCGCCGTAACGGCGTTATTCCCGTAGATGTCCTGTAGTCTTCTCCGAGAGTCAAGCGGCATCTCCAGATAAACAACTGGTTTATTACCGAGGAACCTTATTCAATGCTCAGTTGGACGAGTGGTGGCTAAAAACAGCAGATGGATAGTAATAGATGTATGACAAGCCATATGATTGAGGATAATCAATCATAGGGCTTATCATACATAATTCTTCTCATAGTTGATATGACTGATATGAAATTTCCTATTAAAAATTGAAAATAAGGTATCCAAATGAAAATTAATTTTTTTGGTTGGGAGCAGATTAAAGGGAACCATAGTGGACGAATGTACATAGACCTACTCATGGGCCTGCATTCTGTAGCATTTTGAGCTAGTTTTTTGAGCCACATCCATCATTGGTTGTTGTCCTGTTTTCTAAAGAAGATTTTTTTCTGAAAACAAAGTCGGTGAAAATTGACCATCACTGGGAGCATGGGGTAGCCGCAGTT
>KN767549.1:0-13645 GCA_000816745.1 Ancylostoma duodenale | reverse complement strand
CCAGAAGTGGGCGGGTTCGCCGGCGCTCCAAACGCCCGAATGTCTGAGTAGATGTTCCAGATTCTCTCAGGCGTCAGGAAGTCATCATTCCTCTCATGAGAATATTTGGCACCATTCAGCCTCTCTGAGGAATCTCAATAACGAAATTTTCTCCGAACCTTGCTTGGGATGCTGCTGTACTTCTCGAAAAGTACAAGGCTTTCGGTTGGTGCGACAGAATAACGCCATTTTTGGTAAGTGTCCACTATGGAAAGTGCGTTGGTGGCGATTTCACCGCTGCAGTCGACAGCTAATCGATACGCATCAGAACTATTGCCTCCACCATAGCCACGGCCGAAAACCGCCGTATTCTTCGGCGAGTACAACAGCAGCTTTATGGGAAATTTATGCTACTTGCGTGCGTCAGTCGCGCATCAGACGCGCGCATCCATTTGCGAAGGATTTCCCATGAAGACCGGTCAGCCGGTCAACGCGGCATGCAAATCTTAAATGAAGAGAACGCGCGGCCACACGACGCCGTAAACGCGCGCGTCTGAGTTGCGACTGCGATGCGACTGGGCCTAGTCTTCATTATATAGACGCACACGCGTCACTCGCAGCATCCAGTATAAATTCCTTTTTAGTGAGTTATGTATTTGATGGGTTAATCACCCACATAATCCTTATTGTGAACCATAAGACATTTTGTGCATTACGGTAGTTATACATTAGAATTTCGTAGGGTACGCATGAACACTGCATCCGTGCTGCACCGTAACGAGATCACTGTGGCAGTGGCGGACGCAGGGAGGGGGGCGGTCGCCCTCCCCTCCGAATTTAAATAAAAAAATGGGCCTCCAAATTTTGAAATTGCTTTACAATACAAATAAAAATCTTTATTTTTAATTGTTTATTTTTATTATTATTTTTCATATAATTTTATTGATTATTTATTGTTATAATTAATATTTTTATTGATTTTATTTTCCGTTTGGGTTCCCAAAACGGCGGAGACCCCATCGTTTTTCCCACGCCCCCTCCCTCCCACTTTCTCCGTCCGCCACTGCACTGTAGGAATACCGTAGGGTTACCACACCAAAAAAATGGGTACCAAAAAGTCTTCGAGCTCTGCTTGCCTGTTCCATTTTTGCACAATTTTGGGAGCGTTGTATAAGATAGAGGTCTTCCTGTTAGTCTACAAAGATCCATAAGATTTTGATAGCCCTTTCAGAAACAAAAAAGCTTTCTTCAAGACTAACTACGGATATCGCCCAAAAATGTGTATGCATTTTGTTCTGTAATTAATCTCTGATGAGCAGAATCTGCTCATCGGACCACTAAATTGCCAACAAGGAGAGAGTGTTTTCAAAATGCTAAAATACCCTCAAAATTTCTGAGGGAGTGAAAGTCGGTCAATATTGGAGCGCTCTCTGACCAAAGAAAACAAGCAAGATGAGAACAGAGTATTGCAGTTGTAGAGAAAATAGGTAAAAAATGCGGAAGAATTTTAAATAGAGAAATTATGCAAGACCTAAGCTAAGCTTTGAAGACATTCCAGACAATCACCTTGTAATTCTAAGTGCTGCAGAACGCTCAGTCTGCAGGGCCTTCCTTGCGCTCTCTTAGAAAATTTTAGTCGAACATTCGGAGAAAAGTTCCCAATGCTCTTTAATGGGGGAGGCCGACTTTGTTTAGTATTTCTTGACTGCTGATGTATATATAACAAATCCAGTGCTAAGATTCGATGTCCCAGAAACGAAGTGGTGTTTCGATACAGGCAGATCTCAAAGACCGGTGTGATTGAGCACGGGGTCTGGAGCTGGAAATGTTTAGCTCAAAATGTTGGGGGTAGAGAAAACAGAGTAATACTTCATTGGCTACAATTGTACGCCATTGAAGTAGGTGAGAGCTATGCCGCTATACTCCATCGTGCTCCAAAACCATCCGGAAAAGAAACCTCTGCAAAAGCTCAAACATGGGATTTCGGTTATTCAACACGAATTCCCTGAAAGTGTGTTGCTTCATGAGAGTGTGGGTGGGTTTCGCTGAATCTCCCAGTTCGAAAGAGGGATCCTGTGCTTAGCGATTAGGGTATCCATTCAAAAATTTGAAGCAGCTGTCCTGCGGAACCAGATAAAAGTGGAAAAAAGGCGTACGTTCAGCATTGATACCATTGATATGTGGGAGTAGAATTCGCGACGGAAAATGGAAGTCCAAAAACTGTCATAAATCTGAAAGCGTAACGCAGAAAACGAAAAATTTTGCATAATTCAAGCTCCTTGACAAGAAATCCCCTCGTGGGTCTAAATTTGAAGAAAAAAATTCAGTGAGTGCCTAGATAGCTTCTTAGCTCTTATTTGCTCGGACATGAAAAAAAAAGCGAAAGCAGTCAGATGCGCCCGGTCCAGGCCTCGGCTGCCAACAAGGCAACCACTAGGCCACCTCAAGGAGGAGGAGGCCAGGCCCTGGCTGCCAAGAAGGCAAACGCCATGCCACCCCAAGTAGGAGGAAGTCCTGAAACTCATTTCCGAACTTGTGGAAAATTTTGAAATTGCACTCATAAAAAGCTACATATTAACGAAAGTGTATGAGTGCTTGTAATATTGCCGAAGCCGGTTGTTGAGCAGAATTGGTCATGGCGTTGCATGTTATTTCGGGACAAATCCAAATCGGTGTGCCGCACAAACCGCACCGATCCAGAAAGTGTCCGCCGTGGCTCAATAGTTGGGAAAACGCCAGGATACAGATTCACCGATGGATTGGATCCGGCGTGGCTCAATAATGGAGAAAATGGCAGGGCACGGGACCACGGACTAAGAAAGGGTCCGCCGTGGCCCAGTAATGGGGGAAACACGAGGTTCCGGGTTCTCCGATGGATCGGGTCCGGCGTGGCTCAGCAGTGGAGAGAACAGTAGTGGAGAAAAGCCAGGATACAGGTCCGTGGTTAGAGACTGGGTCCGCTGTGGCCCAATAGTGCGGAAAACGCCAGGATACAGATTCACCGATGGATTGGGTCCGGCGTGGCCCAATAATGGAGAAAATGGCAGGGCACGGGGCCACGGACTAAGAAAGGGTCCGCCGTGGCCCAGTAATGGGGGGAACACGAGGTTCCGGGTTCTCCGATGGATCGGGTCCAGCGTGGCTCAGCAGTGGAGAGAACAGTAGTGGAGAAAAGCCAGGATACAGGTCCGTGGTTAGAGACTGGGTCCGCTGTGGCCCAATAGTGCGGAAAACGCCAAGATGAACGTCCACCGGTGGAGTAGGCGTGCGCCATGCGCTTATTCGTGTCTCATTTGACTACCTCTACTTCCTACATATGTAAGCATGCAGAAGCTCATCAGTTGGACCATCTCAGTAACGTGAAGCTCGAATCATTTCAGATGATTATTCGCACGACATTGGCTATACTGTATTGTTCACAAGTACTAAAGCCATGTGAAAAATGCTCCTGCGCAGAATTGGGAGTCACTGTTCATAACGGGTCCAAACGCATGTAAGAAATGTGGCACAAAGAAGTAGGTAGCATCATTGCATCGGAAAATAGGTTTACATGAAGATGAGTGGTTAAGAATTGCAAGTAAGGCTAGGATCACGACAAGGCTCGAAGCCCGACGTTGGGGGGCAGCCAGGCTCGTAGAATATACGCAATTCATAAGGAGAATTTTGTGTTTGAGGCCAGTTAATGATCAGTTTTGCTTATCTGTTAATTTCCTAACGATAAGAATTTCGCGTGTTTTGCATTTACGTCAAGTGACCGCCCCACCCCACTTTCTAGCGTCCCGAAGGAGCGCCAGTCCTCATTAAAATCTGACTATGTTGCTCGAGTTCGCATGATTCATACTCTGACATCGTAATTTTGGATTCAGAGACAAATTGGATTCAAATCAGACTGCAAGAGGGTCACTAATTGTTGTTTGGAAATCCTAGGACCACCGAATTCAGACATGCGATGGTTGTGTCGGTCCAAGGGAGTCGAGCATAGTCCTCCTGGAGAGCCAACTTGAGGTCCATTTGTTTCCATGGGACAAATGTTTTTCTAGGAATCCTATCTTGATGGACTTCGGCATAGATTTTACAATCTTTGTCTGTGAAAAACAAAGGTGTCTTCATAAATGCGAGTACTCCTCTTCAAACCATCACTGCTCTTGGTAACGACAACGTTGTGACGCCTTTGCTTTTACTAGAGAGGCAACAACTGTTACTGATAGACAGGTGGTCGCTTCGAAAATTGTGGACAACTTTAGCCTTGTTCAGACTGTCCCCAACCATTTCTGCTTATCCTCTTCTTCATAATCCCAGGAATTCCTCTTGTGTTCGCTCACCAAGAACAATCTGATATTATTCTCGTTTTCATGCTCCCTACACACATCCACCGTTCAATGATCTTCTGAAATGTTCTTGTAAGAGATATCAACTTTCCCTATATTGGTGCGATGCACCCTCCACACAATGGATTTGTGGTGGGCGCACTCTCGCATAGCTATATGAAACTTATGAAACTGAACGAATTGTGGGTCAGAAGAAAGAAAATTTAATGCGAAAATTGATGGACACTCATATGTATAAGAAAACAGGAGCGCTAAATGGGACGCCTTTAGACTTTTTAGCCAACCTGAGTGCCTCAGAGCACGGTACGTAGGCAATGGAAATGAGTGTCCCAACAAGCGCCCTAGAGATGCCCCGAAGAAGAGATGGAAGGATATAATATGGAAAGATATGGAGGAGGCTGGAGTCACACGAACGACGACACCCAGGACCGTGTCCTCTCGCACAGAAGAACCAATACAGCAGACCCTGCGACTGCGCGGGATAAACGCTAAGAAGAAGGAGAAGAAGAAAGTGCCTCAGAGCACTGTCGCTTATGATCATTAATTTTACTGTGAGGTAGTCTAATTGTCGTCTTTTTGTATGCACAAATAAACTGCTTTATTGCGCCACCTATCCCTCTTCAAGCCAGCCGACTAAGATAACCTGTTCGTATGCTTTCTTCCCTATTGCAAAGACAACATCGATATTTCGTCCAGCATTCCCCATTGGTTTTTATACGGTCGCGAAAATGATGAACTTGTTTTTCCAAGTGACTGTGCTCCATGAGTTCAAACTCGTACATTCAGTAGGCAACCACTAATCGTCATTTGCCTTTGGCTCGAAATCTTTTCCCAACGGACAGAGAGCCACTGGTTCGCGAAGTTTCCTCCCGGCGAAATTGAACTATAACCCACTCTAGCATTCTGCAACCTGGTCATCTAGTCACAGCGGTAAGCCTACTGCTGTGATAGGAAGGCGATATATGGAAAGTGGTAGCAAATATGGTGCTCTCCTGTTCTCGGATAACGCTGTGCTGTTCCCCATACTTCAAAACTGGTCCGGAAAAAAGTAAAGCAGCAAGGTATCAGAGTTCTTCCTCATTATTCTTATTCCTCGGACCTTTTCCCCAATGAATATCATTTTTTCCGAGCTCTTGAGGCAACGACAGCAGCTTCTCGAAGCTTGTCAAAATCGCCATCCTAAAGTTATCAAGGTCTTGCGATCTCAGCTTCTATCGTTGAAACATGGAATCTCTATCGAGCAATGGCGAATGCAAAGGGCGGAGGGGTCGAGCCCCCAAAAATAGGTCGCCGGATTATTGAATTTAGTTCAAGAAACGTAAAAATAATGTACAAGCTTACTTTTGTTCTTATTATCATCTTTTTTAAATAATTATCAACAATTATGTGACCATAAATCAATGTTTTTAGTATTTTTTATTATTTCGTCTGGGTCTGTGGAGTGTCGGAGTTGCTACTTTCTTCCCACTCCCCCGTCCTCCTCCAAGCTAGCGCTACCTGCGTCCGGAACTGCTACCTACACTACATTGGTGTACACGAAAACCGGATGATTTCAACGCTAACCTAGTACCTTGCAGTCACACCCGTTAGCTATCCGGAAAACAGTTTGCTATGTTATCCGTGCACTGGACTGTTATGAACTTGCGAAGTTCTTACTCTTAGTTGTTGAGCGTCCAGGAAAGTTGTCGCAATGCTTCTTCGAACTTTTAAAAGTATATCGATCTTTTTAGTCGCTACAGTTGTTTGATAGTGAAAAAGTTGAAGGAAGTAAATCTTGGGCTTGCAGTCTAGAAGCGAAATTCCAGACCGCGCTCTCGTTAGGTTTACAGTTGAAATGACTGCGTGAGCTACAAGAATAAGATGAAAAATATAACCGTCTGCTACAGAGATGCGAAGCCGTGGAAATTTTGTCGAAGAAAATCTTTTGCTGGTTCAACACTAAGCCAGGAACGATCGGTTAAAAAATTCTTTGTTGGAAGGTTAGGCCACTAATAAGCACACACCCTTATCGACTTATCTTGGCTAAGAGGAAGTGAACCATACAAAGAAGAATTTAACAGATTAGTGAAACATTCGAGTGTTATGATCCGCTTAGGGAAAAATGTAAAAGTGTGGTGATTAGCTCGCGTAACACGTATTCGAAGGTCTGGAAGTGATAATGCAGAGAAGTTTGCATTCTAGATTTTATCACCTAAAAATGTTACCAGGGAAGATTTTCGCTGATTTTGCCGTAAACCTTCAAAAGGTGTCAGGACGCATTCATCGAAAACCTGGCTCAGGTTGCTTGAAAATGAATAAACGTTTTGAGGTCTATACTTTAAGATGCATGCATGGCTCAGTCTGATCCGTCTATGATTTTTGAAGGATGATTAATATTATAGATTAATATTCTAATGTAATAAATGCACCAGATTTCTTCCGGGTGTCATGATGAGCGGTTTACGTATGTTCCACTGTCGCTGTTTTCGGTACTTCCTACCAGTATTTTCGCTGGAAGACCTAGCCCATCACGCAGTTGGCGAGCGTGGGCTGTAGAAGAAAGCACTCTTGTTTCTGGGGTTTCATCGCTTTTATTGCACTGTACTTGAGAGCCCGTACCTAGGTCAGAAAGCATTTTCAACTGACATATTGCATGTGATTAGAAAAAGAAGCTTCTTCTCAGGCCAAAGGGAGGGCTGATGTTGAAGGCAGCTTCCCTCAAATAAGGCCAGAGAACAAGCTAAAATTGAAGAAAAAATCAAGTGGTGGAGGATAAAGTGGTCGGCATCCAATCCGGTTGTGGGATGCGTCACGCATTCGACTTTTTGCGAAACGGAAATTTGGATTACACACTTTTCTTCATAATTTTTAGTAGCTTATTCATCTGAGCATTGTTAAGACGTTGAATGCGATGTGCCAAACCAGTGCTTTATCCTTCCTGACTCTCCTCTGTGCCAATTTACCGACCCTGCTCCGCAGTCTGTCTCCTGCCACTGCACCGCACGTGCCAACAAGAAAGAAACAGAATTACCTAAAATAAGGAAAGTCAATAATCGAGGTGTACTTCTTCACACAAGAAAAAAAGGAGAAAAAGAGAGAAGGAGCAAAGATCAGTTCTTCCCAAAAAATTTAGAGGCAATGCTCACAATGGCTTGAAGAACGCCTACATATTTGAAATCCGAAAATGGAGGTAAGAAATTTGATGATTTACTTTCCAGTTTTTGGGTAAACCACTTCATGAACCAAAGAAGAAAGAAAACAAAGGTTTTCTTTCAAGTATGCATAAAATGAGATTATTGTAATTACCGAACACCCTGATGTTAGAAAAACATCTGAACAGCATCTTTTGCGAGCGCGACATCTTCCGGATGCGTAACAATGTTTTACGCTGCTCTTACTTAAGCTTACATATTAGCGATGTATAGAAAGAGGCTTACACCCAGGGATCCTGATACATTATACTTGCTCCATCAACGGGTCCTATCACTAGATTTTCAGTGCTTTTTTGCACTAGAAATCGTAATAAAATACTTGGAGCACTGTTTTTTTTTTCGAAATTTATAGCGATTTTTCGCAATGACGAATCCTAAGAAATCATTTGCTAAGCCGTCTTCACGAATTTATTTTGTTGGGATCAGTAGCATTGAGTACCTCTACCTTTACCCTTAAATTGACTATAATACATATGTTCGGCCAATTTAAGTTGAGAAAACTGAATATTCGTGCCGATTCTATGCAAATCATCAATATTTGAAGGCGCGAAGGGAATTTTTGCCAGTGGAAAACCTTATTCTTGACAGAATGCAAAAATTTGCTTTCGCGCATCCCAATTTGGGACCTGTGTGATGAACATGTAGATGGGAATACCATAGTCGCAATTATGTTGTATGAGGTTTTCTCTTTGAAAACTTATAAGAAGAACTCCCCGGAGAGTGTCTGTGGGCTGCACTGAAGGCGTACCCTCCCAGGCCTATGGCTACCACCTGCGGATAGGAAGACCGCATTGAATATTTTCCTTTGATTGTTTCCTGAGTGATAGTAGAGAAGAGCACCTAGAGTTTTGATTACTGTGATGGTAGTTGTCCAGAGGTTATAATGCCCCAGTAATGAAGCCGATCCATGCAGTAGATGACGATTTTCACGTCTGTACGTATAGCTGAGAACAAGAAGTGATCAGCGTTATTCTCGAAAGGAAACATGGAGTTAACACGAGTGGAAGGGCTGTTAGCATCATCAAATTCTGCAAATTCTGAGCTGGATCGGTCGGAAACTACTCCAATCACAAATACCTGGAATTGCACGCTGAATGAGCTTTTCATCCATTATCCCCAGTAACTCTTCCTATTAATAACGAATTAGGATTGAATCTGATTCCATTTTAATTCAGAGACAACACTAAGACTATTACTGGTGAGCGATGAGTGCTGGACCTGAGCAGCACTACTGTAAGCAACGTAGGGTATCGTTCAGATACAAGTTAAGATTTAAAAAAAATCCAGGCTCTTCCCAGGCATCGGTGGTACTGCCAAAATATTAGGTTGGTGCAAAAATAATGCGTGTGTTCCCTTTCATCATTTTTGGTGCACAAATTTTCCGGTTTTCCTTACCACTTTCATGAGAAGTTATACATACTCAGGCGCCTTATCTGTTTCAAACAGAGTTCACATCTCTGTAGAATTTTTCATTTAGGAGCGAAAGATGCCAAAACAGAATTTTTGCCAAATTTACCTCTGTAAACTGGAAATTTGGGGCACTGCAACAGGAATTGCTGGGAATACTACCACAGTTTCGGCTAAGACAGCGAATGCATAATGCCGACCTGCTTCCGAATTTTTCGACCTGACGAATTCTGCTTCAAAATTTAGGAAGGTCGTTTAGACTTTTCTAGAGGTGGTGACCGTCAGCTGATGGTGATAATCAAAGAGGACCCGCTTGAAAAGATATCTACGGTTTCGCTAAACCTAGCCGTTAACCATCGTGTACCCGTTCCCTCCTTGCGCAAGAGAGGGAGGATGAAAAGGCTCGACGAGTAGTACAGTACCTGCACAAATTGGCCGACTACGGAATGGATCTTTGTTGTCTACTTCCAACCTCTGCATTGAAGAAGTGGCGGCTCATTTCTCAGCCGCTTTGAGATCTGTGGTAAAGAAGAAATCTTGTACGACAACATAAACTGCCTTGCTGAACTGCTGGACGAGGGATAAGCACCCGAACACTGTCACGAACCGAAAATGCACCAAATGAAGGTCATGGTGAATTTTTAGTGGCTACGACAAAGACCTTTCACTACAGCTCATTGAATTCCTTTGCGCTTGAGAAGCCCTTCTGAGATACAAACGAAAAAAACCGCAAACTTCACTGTGTTAGCCCGAAATTGCTCAATAAAATCGATTCCATCCTTGCACACGGTACCGTCCAGCCACATGTTGCACACCAGGCATTCCACAGGCCGGAGCAGCTAGGCTAAGAAGCTGTGCCTCACACATCATAATCAGCAAACCTCTCGCCTAGAGAGTAAAACTTCCTCAGACATCTGGACGAGTTCATTTGGGAGAATTTCTTTAATGACCAAAATGGCACTAAAATTGCTTTTCGGGCGTTCGTCGATCCTAGAAGGCCCCGTTCGGAAAGCACGTCGTCCGAGAACGTCCACCTTATTGATAAGGAAATGCGAATTGTAGCGGCTCTGAGCTTCTATAAAACGCCTGATATTGAAGCGAGCTATAAGTTCTGGAAGTGAAGGTTTGAAAATGCGAATTATTTTTGCACCAAATCAAATATTTCTTGATTTCAATATTAATCACCAACATGGTCTATCGAGGACTTTCAATTTCATTTCCGGCATATCTCTAGGAGTTCGAAATGCAGTGATTTTGCGTCCAACTATGTATGTGCACCCTTCACAGAACCAGTTTGTCTACTTTACAACAGCACAGACAATTTTACCCACTCTGAGTGCGAAATCCACCCACCCCTGACGGGGCCATGAATAATTGAATAATGTTCTGCACTTTTGAGGTTTAAATTAATCATTTACGCTTATTTCACTGTTATAAGTCATTGTGTGTCCAGTAGTTCTATGTAATTCGTGTTCTATCTGCAGATAATTGTTGTTGTGTTCTACTGCTGTTAGTGCTCTGATCCGATGATGAGCTCCTGGCAACGCTTCCTAGACGTCATAGTTCAATTCTCCTCACGCGAAGCACCACTTTCCTTTAGTCTAATTTCTGTCCACTTACTCCCACTATCGAACCATACAACACTGAGTTTATGCATTAGATTTCATAGTATAGTAATATCTTAGTACACTTTCATCCAATCGCTACCAAAGCTGCGTGTTCGTGCATAACGCTTCCTTTTTTCCTCTTTAACTTGCTGCGCTATCTCCCGCGTTCTTTTTCTCTCTGGCGTCTTTCCAGCTATCTTCCAAAGTGGTAATGACTATAAACTCGCCAGGCTCATCGTCTACTGTGCAGACCTCGCTGCTTCACGGCTACAGGGCGGAGCTGAGGATGACGTATACAGGGAATCTGATGGCAAAAAAGAAAATTCATCCCCAATCAGCCGAGTACTTAAACAAGCGCTTGCAAACTGATCGGCCACCATAACCAGTGGCGCTTGGTAAGTTAATAGTGGAGATGGTGGGTGGAAAACTTTCGGCTTGCACTCGGAACAGCTGTGCTATGGCCTCTCGAAGATGCAAACACAGAACGGATGACTCACTCGATGACGAAGATGTTTAAGTTCGAACAAGGGGTGCATGATTACGATTGACGGCATACGATTAACGAGCATTTCCTCCGATTTTTTAAAATTATTTACCATTTAAGGAAAATGGCCTGTAGAAATTTGTGGATGCCAGTTATAAGGAAAACTAGGCAATGTGCTTGTGATTTGATGCGAATATGCCATGTTTGCATGTATCTATCGATAATATTTGCTGCAAATTTGTGTAGTTTCGCTTGCTTTTCATCAGTGGAGCAGACGCACAGTAGTGTTCGCGCTCGACAATCTGCAGGATTTCGCGGTTTTGAGAGATCTAGAATTCATACCAATGGTGAGATGGCGGAAACACGTGAGAAATTTAACAAAAAAAGTGGAGGGAAAGGCCTGAAGGTCACACAAGAGAGCTGTTGGCGTGATCTTTGCTGCAGTGCCTCCGCATTAGGTGACAATTTTTCGTGTCCTACTTACTGCCGATGCAGGAAGCTTGTATCCTGTATAAGCGGTTCCGAAAAGTATGACTACAGGAGGATTGTTACCTGGAAAGCATTGAGTACTCTTTTCAAGAGCCCAGCATGCTCTAAGTTGTGGGTCGCGGTGATTCTAAGCTGTCTGGCATATCAAAGGCAGCACACGCTCAAAACTTTGGGCTGGAGATTTTGACGGGTTTGTGGTTTTGAGGGACCTAGAAGTCATGTCCCACTGTGAAATATTGTGGAAAACACGAAAAATCCGCAAAACCGGGATGCTGTTTTTCGTACTACCTATCGCGTTCCACTGACACCTGTGGGTCCCGCCACGCGAAAGTCACACGTATTTGTGCAGGTGACCGGGGCCTGTTTGCGCTGGTGTATGCAAGGCAGGTTCGTGTTCGTTATTGCGATTTGGATTTCTTCGCAGATAAGTCATGATTCTTTGTGTTCGTTTAATATCTTACACTTATGATACCCTGAAAGTGTGTGTAACTACTAGTGGTTCAACTCGAAGTCAAAAATTCCATAGGGTGCTGCCTCCATAATGGCCTAACTGATGTGCAGGGGACGTCAGTCCTGATTGCGCTCTTCGAATCGGTAACAGTGTCCCATCACATGTTAGCCCACGTTGATATGTGTTAACCCAAACCCCCATAACGTGTATCCGCGTGGGTTAGCGATGGAACTGCCATCGTCGCGAGGAGTGTATGGAACGCATGCGTTCTGTCAGCGGTACTCACTGAATGGACGGTATTCTAACGGGTGGTACACTGCTTATACCCGTTTAGACTTCTATAGCTGTAAGGAAGAAAATGCGGGATTAGTACCTATTTCTTCTTTCTTCGTTAGAGGTATCACCTGCTCGAGTTCTCATGTTGGAGATTTTGAAGGATTTCGGAGTTTTCAGGGATAAAGAACTCACATTCGACGGAAATTTGCGCGGATCAGCGAGAGATCGAGATACTGTTTTGCGTTCGTCTAAATACGAGCAAGGACGGCTGTTGGTCCCACCACCTGGATGCCACGCCTTGTGGCTATAGACGGACACAGCGTAAACTGGCGCGTCGTAACCTCCAAATGGATGAGGCTGCAGCGGTCATGATGATGACCTGCGTTTTTTCACAGGTGAGTCATCTTTCTTTGTGTTTGCCTTTGTGATATACTGATCATATTTCACCACTACAATTTAAAGGAAACACTCACGGAAACCTTCACTTATGAGGCCAGGGCACTATTCCACATTAGGTGCCCCAAAATTTTCAAAAAAAAAAACATTTCAACATTGGGTAGGGGCTTTATTTGGGATGCTGAACAGTAATATCGTATTCGTTTTGTACCATATCCCCATTTTCGTAGGGTTACGGTAGGTACACGGTAGATACGGTATCTCCTTTCAAATTTTGCGTAGAGGGCTTTAGACGCTGATCACGATTATCAACATTATTTTGCGTGACACCTTCGTTTTCTACCAAAAATCAGCATTTTTCCTGAAATTTCCTCCCGAATCCCGACCGTATCCTCTACGAAAATGGGTCACGGTACAAAACGGATGCGATATCCGTGTTCAGCAACACAAATAACCTCCTTGTGCAAAATTTGAGCGAGATACGTCAAGTGCCGTATCTTCAGTAACCTTACCGTATTCCTACAAAAATGAGGTTACAAAATGAATACCATATTCGTATTCAGCACCTCAAATGCCCCCCCCCTCCCTGCACAACGTTTTGTGGAAAAAATTCTTTAAAATTTTGCGGCCCTTCATGTGGAATAGTACCAGCAAGTCGTTTACTGTGTAGTCGGGTTCTTAGGGAATCACATCAATAAGTGGAACGCCAAGAATTACCATCCATCTGTGAAGACATTGACGTGGACGTTCTGGTGTCTATCCACGCAAGCCCACCTATAGGCTCGGTCACTTGCCTATACTCGCCTAACTTATGCCTATTATATCTTCGTGAGCGTTGCCTCTACGCTGAAGGCGACAAATCCAAATATTCGTACCAGAGATTCCGCGGACTTCAGGGTTTTGAGGGACGTAGTCCTCACGTCTAAGAACGAAATAGCGCGAAACCTGCAGAAACCCACGAAGACGGGTTTCTGTTTTCCATGCGCCTTATCGCGCTCTCTTGACACTAGTGAGTCCCGCCACGCGGAAGTCACACG